>PVJS01000576.1:0-123811 GCA_004027185.1 Glis glis | reverse complement strand
TTGGGAGGCGGAGACCGGAGGATCCAGGTTCGCGGACAGCCTCAGCTCTCTCTCTCTCTTTCTCTCTCTCTTTCTCTCTCTCTCTCTTTCTCTCTCTTACTCTCTCCTTAGTGAGGCCCTCCGCAACTTTGTGAGACCCGGTTTCAAAATAAAGTATAAAAAATAGGGCCGGGGGCGTAGCGCAGAGGTAGAACGCCCCTGCGTTCAATCCCCGGTACCGCAAAAAAAAAATTTCATTTGATGTTTTCATAAAATATAATAGGAATATTCTTGACTTAGTACTGACTGTTGAATGTACCACTTATAGACACTGAATAGATCAATTTTCAATGATAGATAGTTCATGCTAAAGAGAGATGGCTTTACAACTATATTGTATTATATTGTATTAGTTGGCCAAAAAATATCTCTGGATAATAAATTCTATGAAACAATGTATGAAAGAAAAATTCTGTTATCAATTGCATTTTGGAAATGTGCATATCTCTTTCCTTTGGGGACATATTGGACATTAGCATATTAAAGTCTAATATGTCCTGCCCAAAAATGAAACCCATTTAACTTTATCCAACCAAGTGCTTTTTAAACTTCTTGGGCCATGTAATCCAGATATTTTCCTTTAATATCTATTCATATTCCATTCTGATTTTAAGAAATATTGCCAGAGAACAAGGAAGGCTGACTTACATACCAGGGAAATGTAAAGTTTTAATAAAAATTCTGTTTACCTCTAACCCCACCTCTCAAAAAGCTGCTAGAGAAGCCTGCTCTGAGTCACCCACTGTGTGCTCAGATGTAATATAGGTGTTTATGGGATTTCCATATTCCTCCAGTTCTACCTCAAAAATAGACAGTTATCTTTGATTATTCTGTTTCCCCATCTCTGCTGGCTTCATCCTTTCATTCAAATTAATGCTTTCTGTTTTCTGATCTGATAGAGACAAAAAGCACACTTCATGGTCCTCACTTTCCCTAAAAAAGCACCAACGTAGCAGCAGGAAAAAGACAAGGGAGGAACCTGATGTGTCTTTGTTCAGGAAAATACCTTGCACTGTGGGGATTGACCCGTGGATCAAGGTAGTTCTATGAATAAACTAAAATCTGAAGTGTGAGTAGGTGAGAGGTAAGGAAGGGATTGTAACAAGGCTTTGTGTGGGAGAACACAACTTTTAGGAAAAAGTAAGGGCAGTACTTCCCTCCAACCATGCAGTGTAGGGTGCAAGCTAAGTCTTCCTGTTACTGTTGGTTTTCCTTCTCAAGAAAGCTTAGAAACACTATCCACACCTTGGTACCTGTAGATAATCTGGAGGTGGGGGAAAGTGGCACCCTGCCTCTTAGAAGGTTGGCTTTTGCTTCTTGGTCAGGTAGCTGCAGGAACTGGGAGGTGAGGAGCTGGTGCTTCACTCTCCTCCCACCCAGCCCCTGTGATTTAAGTCTAGGGTGGTAAAGGACAACATAGCCAAGTCACAACTCCCCCTATTAGGGCTTTCCCTCTGGGTTTTATCCAACCCTGGAGAACTCCTTCCTGCACCATTGGACTGTGGTTCATAATGGCTACCATGACTTAAGGCCAGAAATACATCTTTAGTGAGACAGAATATAGCTCTCTGAAGTATGTTCACAAAAGATGGGCTGTGTTAAGATGCTGCTGGCCAGGTCGATGTGGACCTGTTTATCTCTCGTCAAAGCATTAATTGTAAAAGAAGGTCCCAATAGTCTGTGAAATCAATAGGTGTGCCATGTATAAACAAAATTAAAGAGTTTTTACAATTGAAAATATCAGCATCATTTCTAGGAACTCAAAAATACCAAATGGGCAACATTATAGGAAGATGAAGATTAAAAGGTTGAAAATTGAAAAACTGGAATATGTTATTCTATACAGTGAGTCCACGTTTTAAAAGGGAACAGTTACCGGAGGGTGAGGATCATTTCTCATCCTGACCAGACCTCTCTCACTCTGTTCTCTTTAAAGTTGAAAATTGTACAATTATTCTGTTATGCCTCATAAAATAGTAAATTATCTCCAATTACTATAAATTCATAGTAGCAGTAAAATGCTTGTGTAGAACAATATACTCCCCATGGTCATCTTGAAATTTATTATAATACCATAAAATTATAACTCTGAAAAGAGTTTCAAAAACATGTCTAACCCATTTTCTTTGCCTCTGAGCAGGACTGAATTGCAAATGATTCCAGAAAAATAACTAAAAAGAAGATTCCGCAATTAGTCTTGTTAGCTACAAGGTCCAATTGCACTTAAATAGTGACAAATATTTTTCCCATATGATACATATATTTCTTAAATGTTTCCTTATGTTCATATTCAGCTAACTTCACAAAAACTCATAGTCTATCAAGTAGATGACCTCTTAGCAACAAATGAATAAATAAATCTGTCATCAACTTTACCCCATGTATTTTTGAAAAACCCTTTCATTTCATGGCATTGTTAGTTGCATTTTCATCTAAAAGTGCTGCCTGGATATCTTAGTCAACATTTTCACTGCTATAATCCCAAATGACTGACCATTCAACTTAGAGGAAGGAAGGTTCATTTGCTCACAGTTTTTTGGAGATTCCAGAGTTTAGTCCATGTCAGGCCAGGTCTGCGGAGCTAAGGGCAAGGCAGCAAGAAGCAGAGGGAGAGAGCAAAGCTCAGCTCTTACATCATAAAAGCCAGAAGCAAAAGAGAGGCAGCAAGCAAGGGGATTCAGAGACAAGAGCACAGTCCCTAAGTCTACATCCCCCAGGGACCCACCTTCTCCAGCCACACCCCATCTGCCTAGGTTACCACCAGATAAACCCATCACAATGGATTTATCCACTGATGAGATTATAGCCCTCATGACTTAATTATATCAACACTGAGCATTAATACATGAGCTCTTCAGGGGACATTCTATATCTGACTATAACACCAGACAAATTTCTAAACATCTTAGATGAACTATAGAAAGGTAGTTTAAGAACAGTAGGAGAATCTGGCCTCTGCACATAAACATTTTATAATTCCCACAGAAACCATAAAGTAAGCACAGATTCCTCTACTGATATTATTGATTATTAGTAATTTTTTTTTTTGCAGTACCGGGGATTGAACCCAGGGGCGTTCTACCTCCACGCTACACCCCCGGCCCTATTTTTTTATACTTTATTTTGAAACCAGGTCTCACAAATGATTATTAGTAATTTTTAAAAATTGTAACAATACATTTTTTCAGGAATCTAGGAGATGTCAAATATCCTCTGTGATGTTTGCACACAGTCCTCTGCTCTCTTACTATACACAGAGGCTCCATTCCAAAGCATGCCCAGTCTAAAATTACCTTTGTGTTTCTAGAACAATTCTGAAACATTACTCTGTCAACCAAATACATATTGAGTTCCTCTAAAAATGTCTCTCTTCTCTATATTCTTAAAATTGCAAGGGGCAAAGGGACTAAAGTCTAATGAAGTGAAAAGTATAGTTTACAGCCTTCAAAACTAGATCTGTTTGATACTTGGATCTGACACTAACAAGCTGGATAACCTTGACAATTGTATTTATCTTCTCTAAATTTCAGGTCCCTCATCATTACAATAGAAATAATTAGACCTTCCTGATAGGTCAGGGTAAGGATTGAGATAAACAGTGAACAATAATAGACAGCCACACAAATCGGCCCTCAGCCCATGTTTCTAAGTACCCTTGCTGAATTCTTATTGGCAGCAGTATTACTGTGTCTACTGGGCATGCCCAAGAATAAAAGCCCAAAGAGCCCAACAAAGAAGCTGAGAACTGGTATTAGTGTTTGCTAGGAGACGTAATTAGGGTTTTATACAGGCTTGGAGGTGTACAATGTTCAAAAAGACAACTCTGTATGGGTTGGTGAGGTACTCACTTGGGATTCACATCAAATCTCTAATGAAGAAGAAAAGAAAAACCTTGTTTGTATCCCACTGCGTAGATGGGAAGCTCACAGCTTACTGTATTATTATAACATGTCCAACATGACTAAACCAGGCTTCAAACCCAGGATTTCTAAGTCCAAGACCAATGTTTTAATAGCATTTATTCCCATATTTTTCCCCTACCCGTCAATTAGTCATTGCCTATTTTGAATTCCCATAGTACGCTATGCTCACTTCATTATAGAAGAACTATTTTCTGTATTTTATCTCTTTCCACTAAAATGTGAACTGAGGAAGTCAAGGAGAATTTCTTATTCATCTTTGTATCATGAGGCCTGTATCTGCCCAAGTCTGAGTTCCATCTCTGAAGGACTGGATGCTCCCCTCCTACTCCCGTGAGCAGGGTGGCCTGAGTTCTATCTGGGCTCCTCTAAAATTCACAAGCGGTCCTGCAAATGGGTAAGTGTCTGCATAAGGATTGGTGAGTGATAAAGATTGAAGAGGAAGCCAGAGTATGAAATTTTAAGCCTCTCTCTTCTGGACTCAAGGTAAATTTTAGCTTGAGAGTTGCTTCTTGAAAGTCCTATTACTGGAGAGATTAATATCCCAGCAATATAAAGGACAAATTAATGAGAGATGGAGGCCCCAATAAAATCACTCACAGGCTAATTAAATTCCCTCTCCACTCAGTTTTACTGCAATTACAATATAAAAGCTCTGTTTACATTTTTGATGCCTTGATATGTACTGAGAAATACAATATTCTTGAGTGGGTTTTCCCTTTGCATTTCTCTGCTTTAATATAATGCAGTCATTATCTGTGTGGGCCCACAGTGCTCCGTGTTAAATTCACCAACTGCTGTTCTGCACATTCCCTCAGCCAATTTATTTCAATTTCAGAAGGAGCAAGCAGCTCCACATCGGATGGCTGCTGACTGCAGTTCCACACCATCACTCCTGGAGAGTAAACTCGTATCAAGGAAAAAGCTTCCACATCTGAGCATGGAAGTGATCAATCCCCTGTCAGCAGCATCCACAGCAGCAGCACCTAGGAGCCCAGCAGACCCTCGCTTCTGCACGTGGGCTGAGAAACGAGACAGCTCTCCTGCCTGTAGCATAGGACTGGTTCTAAACACATACTATATAAAACTTATAAAACTTGAGGGAAGAGAAATAGGCTTCACTGAGATTTTCAGGCCAGTCTCTGCACACATTAGAGCTAGCTATACTTACATCGTTGGTGGTGGTCAGCTATCATAAATGCTGGCATTTACTTTGGGATGAAATTATAGAAGTAGTAGAGAAATTGCTTCAAACTCATGATTTTCAGAGTTAGGGGGTTAGAGCCTAAAATGTTCAGAAGTGTTCCACAAATGGTTATCATCTACATAAAAATAACTGTATTTACCATATAAATTTGTACTGAAGTAGACACATGGGTTAGAAAATCTCTAGCACAGGGCTAGTAGAGGCACTGGTGCCTTCATCAGCTTGACCTCCCTGCTCTTGTCTCTGATTTTCTCTCTGTACCAATTCCATTCAGTAATTTGGTCTTTGTAGATATGATCTAGTCTGTTATTTGACAAGACCCTTCATTCCTGAACTACATTACCACTTATCCTGTCACCTTGTCCTTATGAATAGCATATCAGAATGAGTCGTTTAACAAATGTGCTTGTGAATTATTGTTTATTTTTTGTCATACTTCAGCTAAGACTATGATTTGAATATAGAGGCTAAAATTTATAGAAATATATGTACAACAGTCTACTGATATAGGTTTTTCAAAATTTGGGCTGGGTAAGATGGCACATGCCTGTAATCCCAGTACTTGGGAGGCTGAGACAAGAGGATCACAGGTTTGAGGCTAGCCTCAGCAACTTAGCCAGACCCTCAGCAAAAACATAAATGAATGAATGAATAAATAAATAAATAAATATGGTGTACATGATCATAGGGTTAAGTATTTTTCTAGTATAATATTAAGATAAGCTATTTATGTAATTTGAAAAGACAAGTCATTTCATTCAAATCTATATGCAATTTTCATGTATTAGTATTGGTGTAAAACCTAGTGGTATACTGTCTTTATGACCTTGTTTCAAATGATAATAGCCAAGTTTACTATATCTACCAGGTTAAAAAACAACAACAACAAAGAGCACCAGTATAAAAATTAGGAAAGAAGAAAAAAGGAGCATTTAGTAAATGACAGTGTTGAGCCAGACATTGTATATGTGCTATCTCTTCTGAGCTCCACACCACAAAAACCTAGTTATTATCCAAGTTTGAGAGGTATTAAGTCATTCGCCAAATGTGCCGTCGGCTCTTTAGATGCTGTACGCCCCAGGCCTGTCCCGAACACTTTGTTTTTCTATGGTCAATTGCTACTTATATACTCTGATTACTCCTAAATCCATTTCTTCCACTGTTACCTTTCTCCCAAACCTCAGACCCATAAATCCAGAGACCCATATATGCTGCCTACTAAGCATCTTTCTTTCCTGTTCCTAGACATTCCATCCTCAAATATCCACTCTTGAATTCCCAATTCTCTCTACTCTGTCTCCTGAATTCTTCAATGGTTTCCGGTTCTGTCCAGCCAAGGGAGGAAGAGGGCTGGTCATTTTTTTTCTCCATTCCCCTAATAACCTCCTACAGTTTGACTTCCTCAGTATTGTCCAAGTGCAACTAGAGAATCTGTGCCATGCCCTCCATCCTCTCCTTAGCTGTCTACTGTCACCTCTCACCTGGATGCCTAACTGGATCTCCTGCTGTCAGTCTTAACCCCCTCAACTATGTCCTCTGCATTACTGTTGAAAAAGTCTATATAAATCATGCAAATATGCCATTCCCTTTTTAAAAACCTTCAATGACTCTCATTTTCTTTAGGAAACAGACTGAGCTCCCTAACAAGGCCCTCTTTGATCTGGTTCATGTTATCGTCTATAAAACTTTATCCCTCTTCAATCCTTGATCCCCATTTTATTCTCTAGAAACACCAACTCCTTATATTTTTCTTAAACAACATCATTTTCTTTAGTTATAATATTCCTTTAGCCCCAAAGGTCTTTCTTATCTATACTCTCACTTTTTCTAGCTAATTCCTCTTCACTCTTTAAGATTCAGTAACTATCACTCACCAGAAATCCTTCTCTGGCTCAATCCTACAAAAATTTCTTAGTGGTTTTATATGTGAGAAGTTGTTAACTACCTCTCTGAAGAGTTGACATCATTGGTATCAGAGCTTAGTGAGCAGAAATGTATGCTTGCAAATGAACTTGAAAAACCTAGGAATTGCAGAAACAAAGAGAAACACTTCAAATCATTTTGGAAGATTCCTTTACTTCCTAAATTAATTCGTAAGTTTTTTTTCCTAAGCTGAATTACTTAAATAGCTTTATTCTCCCCTTGAGTAAGGACGGAAGCTAATTAAGCATCCCCCAAGGCACAGATGGGAAAAATATCATCTCCCTTCTTTTTTTTTTAATCCCAAATATAGCCAGATGTAGTAAAAGTCCCAGCTGCCTCTTAAAGACTTGCTGTGGAGCAGCAGTATCCAAGAGACCAGGCCAGCCAATCAAGCTGAACATTTGCCTACAAAGGCCTCCCCAGAAGCAATGAATTCAGATCCCCAACTCCCCATCCATTCTACTGCCTGTGGGAAATAGCTCCACTCAAAGAAATGGGCCTGTGCTTAGGGAAGAAAAACATTTACCCAAGTCAGAATGTTCTTATGTGGTGATGTGAACCCAGTCAATTCAGGAGAATAGAGCAATTAATTTATATGTAATTATAAAAATATGAACTGCAAAATTTGAGAGGAAGAGCACTTGATCAGTAAAATTGCACTGGATGACATATGCTTATGCACAGTCTTCCAAGACATTCTTTTTCCTTTCTCAACACCTATCAGTCATGTAAAATATAAGCAACAAGAAGTAATCTATATAAAAAATATATTCATTAAAAAGTTACATGATGTTTTTGTGGTTAAATTCTAAGAGAATTTCTTAAGTGCTTTGTTCGTACAACTGGGAAGTAGTATAGACATCATTTGATCCAAATTTCACTTTTGTGGCCGAAAATCCAAACGTGTAGCAGCTCAGTGGTTCTCAAATGGCATTGCTGGTGTCAACCTCAAAACTCAAGTCCCTAATCTTGGAGGAATTTCTGCTGCATCCTGCAAACTCCTCTTTTCCGTAAGCTGTCATGATTTAGGCAAGTGAGCCCGTGTTCAGAGTAATATTTCAAATCCACAGAAATTACCTACGTGTTCCCTCAAATAGGCCTTAATAGAATTGTGCGACCTCTTCCAGAATATCACATTGACCCCCACACACACACACTCCAGGGTTGGGACCTCTTTCTTTTCCTTGTAATTACTCCTGTCCGGTCTTCTTTCCTTCTCCTTTGGGAACCGCATTTCCCAGTCATGAACATCTCATTACCCACATCCCCACCTCTCATCACCCTATGCAATTACCAGGATGCAGGGATTGAGTTTAGCTACTAAGAATCTTTGCAAGGTCAGGTGACTTGGGTTTTGAGTCTGACACTCTCTTGAGAGTGGCTTGGCCATCTTGAGAGCCACTGAGCTGCTACATCCATTGGCTTTTCAGCTGTGAAAGTTTAGCTCCCAAGACACTTCTAGCCCCCTCTTTCCCAGGCGTTCCTGGACATGGTCCATAAATATTTTTGGTCTGCAGAAGCAGACAGTGTCCCATGCTAATATGAGGGTGAAACTTTTCATTGTCTGTTGAGTTTTGCCAACATCCATTCTTGAACAAAAGGTTCATAAATCTCCCAGGGACATCAAATAGATCTAAAAGGAAAGGAAAAAGCCAGGTGTGGTGGCACATGCTTGTAATCCCAGTACTTGGGAGGCTGAGACAGGAGGATCTCAGGTCTGCGGCCAGCCTCAGCTACTTAGTGAGGCCCTCAGCAACCTAGTGAGACCCTATTTCAAAATAAAGAATAAAAAAGGGCTGGGGGTGTAGCTCAGAGGTAGAATGCCCCTGGGTTCAATCCCCAGTTCTGCAAAAAAAAAAAAAAAAAGAAAGGCAAACTGCTATTCAACATTGCTAGCCTCTTGCTGAGTCCAGAAGCAGGGCCTTTGCAATGAAGTATGCAATTTTATACTTTCATGCTCTCCCCGCACAGAGCCTGTTGACTATAGTCACTTTTTACGCCCACAGTCACCCACAAGATGGCCCCATGCCTATCCCTGACTATTTGTAAGCCCTAGTGTTAGAAGGCCATCCAGTGACCAGCAACAAGCAATGAGTCTGCTCAGCTGGTAATCTGAGCCACTGGAGGTTTTACTGAAAAGGAAATAAGAGATCCTTTCCAAAATAATTTCTAAAGGCCAACTAGTGCTGTTAATGCCCCAAGGAAGGCCTCATATAGAGAAGTTACATCTTATATTTGCTTAAATATCAAGAATCTGTCAACATAAGAAAAATGTATAACATAATAGATGTAATTCAAGTCAACTTGCATTTATTGAATTCCTAATACATTATAGCCATTTATATATATAAAATGAGATGCCCTTCTCCCCTGGCAAAGGGGAGCTAAGAAAGCTGAGTTTAACCATCTATGTTAATGGAAATTTTCCCCTCTTGTCATCGCTTCTAGCACTTTTTGAAGTAGATGTTTTCTGGCAAGATTTATATGATCCTCCAAATTATAGATCTATTACCCCATGTCTTGAGTACAACCTCTTTTCCTCAAACTCATCATCACTGATATAATTAATCATAAAAGACTATAAAAAAGTGTTAAGTTCCTTTGAAGGAAGGTCAATAGATTCATATTCCAAATAAGTATGTGAACGTTTAACTAGTTATTAAAAGATTCCTATAAACTGAGTTATTACTGAACTTGAATATGTCTAACTCAGATTCCAAATGTGATTAATAAAGCAAATTTGCCTGGTCATATATAAGTTCCATTCATTTTGTTGACTACAAACTGAGTCTGGTAAGTTTGAGTGAGAGATATTTGAAGCATGGTGATATTTAATCTATCTATCAAGTCCCTAGTAAATCATAAAAATCTCAAATTTTTTGAGAAAGATGGTTTTTACATCCCATGTATTGCCTAAGCCTCCAAGTTATTATTCTATTAATCCAACTATTGTTCCTAAGAAATGGTGCCACCTCCTAAGTAAGGTGATTAGATTATCAACATCTATCATTTTTAAAAAACAGTTTCGCTGAAAATGAAGACTTGTCATGAGAGGAAATCGTGACTTTATGAGAAAGTATTTTGGCCTTTCTTCTGGAGACAAGTTCTGTAACCACCCACAGAAACATGTGTGCTGAATTCAGTTATGATAGAAAAGAATGGAATTATCTTTTTAAAATTTCAAACTAGTTTGCCATTTAATCTACATGTGTCTAGTAGGCTTTAAAACCAAGCGGAGGAGTTAGTGGACTCTTAGGCAAAATGGGCTTAGGTTTCCATCTATTTAAAATGGATCTTAAAAGCTGGGTGTGGTGGCGCACACTTGTAATCCCAGTACTTGGGAGGCTGAGACAGGAGTATCCACAGGAGCCTACTTAGTGAGGAGGCCCTCTGCAACTTAGTGAGACCCTGTTTCAACATAAAGGATAAAAAATAGGGCCGGGGGTGTAGCTCGGAGGTAGAACGCCCCTGGGTTCAATCCCCAGTACCGCAAAAAAATAAAGAAAATGGGTCTTATGTTGGCAACCTTAGCATTACAGTTCTCATCCATGGGTCCAGTCCTTCACTACTCTTTGTTTCTAAAGCACTCTCTCTGCAAGCACAGTTTGTGCATCTGTGTAGGTGTAGGGAGTAGTAGTTGTAGAAAGAAAAGAGAAGATGGTAAGTGACTCCTTAACAAATAAATAGAATTGATTTTGAGATTCCTTAGCTATCACTTCAGAAACCAGGGAAGGGAGTCCTATAGGAAACATAGTTAACTATGTTAAAAATGATTACACCTAATATTTACTTCACTTGGTCCCATAAGTACTGACATCACCTCCATCCTCCAGAAAGGGAAATGGAGGCTCATATGAATTGAGTGATTCAGGCCCATGCTCTTAATCACAGTGCTATATTATTGTATTAAAAACATTTTGTTCACTTACAATTTGGAAACACATTTACTGTATAAAACCAGTACTTTTGTGCATATAATCTTACCATATTTTCCCCCTCTGGCTAAAATAAAATTGAGGCATTTTACATTTACTTAATTGCCAGCAGGTGTCTAAAGGTTTAGTTTTCCATGTTTGGTATTAGAATACAATGAGTTTATATTAGTGATTCCTGATACATCTGAAACAAATGAACAGAAATTTTTCTAAAAGTTATTTCCTATTTGATGATTAGACATTTCCTCCTCCCTCCTCCTCCTCCTTCTCCTCCTCCTCCTCCTTTCTCTCTTTCTCCTTTCTCATCAATCAAATGTCCATAAAGGTTTCATAAGTTAAAATTTGTAGTAGTTCAAGTATAAGCAAAGGACTTGCTCTATTTCAAATTAAGCCAAGGACACGGAGGAGGGATGGTAAGACTGGAGGTTAAGCCAGGAATAAAAGGAGTGAGAGGGGAGATAATTGAGAGGTGGGGAAAAAAATGAAAACATGTTACATAACCCCCCATTCTCTGCCCTCTGTGGTTTTATAGGGACTGTCACATTAGCATATGAATCCTTGGGTCTTTTCCTTTCTAATGAAGATTCACCCATCCATTCTTTGCCTTGTGTCTTAGCTGAAAGATTGCTTTATCACAGAAATTTAAATTACTGAATACTCAAGAAAAATAGATGGACACCATTAAAAATTGCACAAGTGGAAAACAGACCGATTTTTTTCCCATTTTTCTTCTTCCTAGTTCAGAACTTCGTTCTTCTCCAGCAAACATTGTTACTGCAACAAAAATTTTCAGAGCTCTCTTTTTATTTATACAAAATTAAAAGTATGAAAAAATCCTTCAACTTCTCTATGAAAAAAATTCTTCAACTTCTCTAATATCAATAAGGACCTTGTTAATAGGTATTTGGGTCGCATTCCAGAATCATGATAGTCACTCTTCCTAGAACAGGCGCCCCAGGTTCTTTGTCTCTCTGCACAAAGGCTTCCTTATCAAAGAGTCCTCACTTCCCCTGAGCAGTAAGCTCTCTCCTCCTTATCCAGATTGTTCTTTGTTTTCCTGAGGGGACTTGTCTCCATTGTAACATCTGCTCCTTTGTGTCATTCTCCATTAAACCAAGAACTTTCTTTGGTTCACTATTGTATGGCATGGAGGAGGAATTCAATGACCAGTGTTTCAATGGTTTTCCAGTGATTATTATTAAATGGGTGACTATGAAAGGCTATTATCTAGAAGAGCAAAGCTCTCATTAGACATCAGAGACAGACAAACATTAATATAAGCACATTTAAAATAAATAGCTTATGCCTTTATTATGCAGTACGGTACATAAATATGTGTAGTGCATATACATTATTAAAAGTACTTTAATATTATGCTAGAATTTTAAATAGCTCCAGTGAAGACACTTTAGAGAATTTGTGGGGTTTTTTTCTTTTTTTTTTTTTTGTGTGTGTGTGTGTGGTACTAGGGATTGAACCCAGGGGCATTCTACCTCCAAGCTACACCCCAGTCCTATTTTTTATTCTTTATTTTGAAACAGCATCTCACTAAGTTGTGGAGGGCCTCACTAAGTAGCTGAGGCTGGCCGCGAACCTATGATCCTCCTGTCTCAGCCTCCCAAGTACTGGGATTATAAGCGTGTGCCACCATGCCCGGCCTAGAGGATTTGCATGTGCAGTGTCAGATGATATCACTTAAGGCATCTATCTGAATACTTCAAAATGGTGTTGTAGGAACACCTCCATCTTCTTACATTCCACCTCACACATTGTTATTCTGGCAATGCCTGATTAGCCCACACTTAATCTGACTTTGCATGTAACATGTCACTGGTTGTAAGAGATATGTAAAGGAAGGGTAGTTTTCACTTCGAAATAAATTGTGTTCATAACCTTTAATAATGTCTTAGAGTAAAAGCTTTGAAGCCAATATGGTTATATTATATCTGAGTTTGCCACTTAACATCAATTTGAATGTGAGCAAGCTACTTAATATTTATAAAGCTCAAGTTCCTCAACTGTCAAGTGAGAATAATGAAAGTCCTGCATACTGGCATATGCTTATAATCCCAGTACTTGGGAAGCTGAGACAGGAGAATCACAGATTTGTGGATAACCTCAGCAACTTAGTGAGGCCCTCCACAACTTAGTGAGACCCTGTTTCAAAAATATAAAAATAGGGCTGGGAGTGTAGCTCAGAGGTAGAATGCCTCTGGGTTCAATCTCCAGTACTACAAAAAAAAAAAAAAGAAAAGAAAAGAAAAGAAATAAAGAGAGAATAATGATAACCAAGCTTGAAGGACTGATGTGAGGATCTCAGCAAGCACTGAGCAAAGTCATCATGAGGAGTCATAAGGACTTAGTGAAACAGTAGACAAGAAAATGACTATCCTATAGTAATTCAACGTGTCTCCTCACACACCCCTTCATTTTGGGAGAATCCAGTGCCTGGGGTTTTCATTTGCTGACAAAATCCTTCCTTTGAATGGCTATTTCTGTTTCCAGATATTTTTAACCTGTCACATAGACAAAAAGTTGATAAGAAACCTAGAAAACAGTGCCTACCCTGTCTTTATTAGGAGCAATAGAAGGAACCTTCCTTATGGAATAATGCTGAATTATATTTAAGGGGATGACTAATATTATTTAATATTGTTTAAATTCAACTATTTAAAAAATGAAATGGAAATTCTAGTCAGATAGAGAGATAATAGATTGATCAATTGATATATAAACAAAGTAGAAGGACTGATACAAAATTTGTGGAGAGATAGCCAGAAAGACATTCTTGGAGGGATGGATGGGTGAGTAGACAGTCATATAGATAGGTAGATGTGTGAGCAACTGTATGAACACAGAATAGAATAATAGATGTGTGGATGAATAGATTGGATGGACAGACTGAATGGATAAATGGCTGGAAGAATGGATGGATGGATGGATGGATGGATGGATGGATGGATGGATGGATGGACAGACGGACGAATGGACGGATGGATGGATGGATGTTGTGGTATGAATAGGATATAAAAAATGATTTCAAATTGAGGATAAGTAAGGAACATCTTACAACCTTTTATCTTTGAATTACAGCTGAGCACACTTATCTTTCAAGCCTATGCTCTTCAGAGTGCAGCATGGTGCACTCAAGTTGAAATACTGTATTCTTCAAATATTTGGAGGTAACTTTTTATGTAACCATGGATGCTTTTCTAAGTCTTATAGAATCATGAATATACTCCAGTAGGGTTGATATTGTAAAATGTGCTGCTTCATTCATCAAATTTTAGCATTTTAATTCCACTAAGTATGAATGTTAACAATGACAGTATTTGAGTGTGTATGAAGAGTAAAAAATGGCTGAGAATCTCTGGGTTATGTTTTGTAGTTTAGCTGGGCATAGTAGCATATTCTGTAGTACTTTGGAGGCTGAGACAGGAGGATCACAGGTTCAAGGACAGCCTCAGCAACATAGTGAGACTCTCGGCAATGTAGTGAGACCCTGTTTTGAAACAAAAAATAAAAAGAGCTGGAGGTGTAACTCAAAGGTAAAATGCCCCAGGGTTCAATCTCTAGTACCACAAATATATATATATATATTAATATATATATATATATATATATATATATATAGAGAGAGAGAGAGAGAGAGAGAAGTTTAGATCAGAAGACTTATTGACATCTTTTAGCAGCATACCACAACCAGAAAATATGGGTAGGAACGTAATAGCTTTTAATACAGTGAACCTAAATACAGATGTGCAAAATTTCGATTAAGTCACAATGCTTTGGATAAAATGTAAAGTTATGCCAAAGCTGATTCAATATGGATATACTGTAAACATTTACAGAGATATATTATTTTGTAAATGGGTAAAGACTTCTGCAAATGACCACATGGAGATAAATACACTTTTATAAGCGAAACTCAAAATTTTTAGATGAAAAGTTTGCAGATCTTTTCAGAAACCCTTATAAAAGAAAGTGAACTCCTTTTTGTCTTTATATATAAAAGCATGGAAAATTTGCTAAGATTCAGTAGGAATTCCAGGGTACACAGTCACGTACCAAAGAAGAATTTTTATGTTCATCTGGAAAGGATTCTATTTCAGAAATTGAATCTTGTTTTTATGGTGAGCTATAACTAAGTGACTATATATGTACTAACATATATGAGAGTTTGAAGAAATGCTCAAACAAATTTAAAGGCATTAATTTAAATAAATTTAAAGTTCAATACCAGGATTTTGGGGGGCTTTGCTCTGTGTTATAGTTTAGATCTAGAATGTCCCCCAAAAGCTCGTGTGTTAAATGTACTATCCCCACTGCAACAAGGTTCAGCAGTGGGGCTTTTAGACAATGATTGAATCATGAGGGCTCTGACCTCATCAGTGGATGAATCCATTGGTAACTGAATGGACTACTGGCAGATGGATCCCAGTTGAAGGAAGTAGGTCATTATGGACGTGAACTGGACGGGTTTCTCTTGTCCCAATCCCCTTCCTCTCCCTCTCTTTCTGCTTCCCAGCTGTCATGAGCTGAGCAGCTTTCTTCTGCCTTGCTCTTCCACCATGATGCTCTGCCTCGCCTCAGGCCCAGAGCAATGGAGCCAGTCGACCTTGGACTGAATATGCTGAAGGCAAACTAAATATTTCCTCCTCTAAGCTGATCTTGTCAGGTATTTTGGTCATAGTGACATAAACTGAAAAACACAATTACTCTAGAAATAACAGTTATTATCTAAATATTTGCTGTTCTATGCATTAGATTGTCTACCATCTCTAGACTCATTGAGCCTCCATACTGCTTAGACACAGGAGAGAGTTTTCCATTGGTATCTTATTGTATATCTTAAGTGCATAGGGACTGGCTGTGTTGGTTCCATATTATCTTTTCAAGAATATTTGTATGTCAAGCAGCTCTGTAAGCTAAAGATCCAGAGCAAAAATTAGACTCATTTGCTTGCATCCCATTACAAAAGACTCAGGTTTTCAAAGCTTAGAATTTCTCAATTGTAAGGGAAACCTACTATGTACACATCATCTGCCTGGTTCATGCCATATTCACCCCCACAGGACGTGAAGTGTCAAGGGGAACTTGCACAAATAAAAAGCTCATGCTGCTAGTTGTATGTCATGAGTAATAAAATCCCTTGTCTTTGACTCAAGAGTCTCATGTCTTCTGCTAATATCCATGAATTTAGAGCAAACTAGCTGGCTTACATGTAGGGCAAAATCTCAGGCCCTTCATAGTTCTTTACAAACATTCACAGGGCAAGGTCAAAACAAATAATTATTGTAGCAATGATATTTAATTCAATTGAGTCCTAGAAAGGGCATTGGACAGGGGTCCAGAGATGCCCCCTGGTGCAAGTGAGCCTTCTTGAGTGGCTCTGAATGAATTATTTCATTTCTTTCTGGCTCAATTTCCTCATCTACAAAGTGATCAGGGGAAGAAGGTGACCCTTCACAGTCTTTCTAACATTAAATTATTTGGAGTTATGATTTTTTCACAGTGTCTTTATATCCCTCATTTCTTCCCTTAGGGTTATATATGTATACTTGCATATGATAACTTAAAAATCAGAGACCATTAGAGCTAAGAAGCCCTTTAGAGATGTTGTACTGTAGAGATTTCCATAATTGTATTCTGGACAATTCTACGGTTATTCATAGAAAATTTAGGGACTCCACAGTACTTAAACTTTTTCATATACATGGTAACTGATTTTTAAATTATAAAAAACAGCAAGACATTGAAATGTGTCATAAGCAAATGTTAACACATAGGAGAACAACAATGAATTGATGCATATATTCATCAACCTTACAAGATGCAAATGTCAGGCCAGGCGTGGTGGCACACGCTTGTAATCCCAGTACTTGGGAGGCTGAGACCAGAGGATCCGGGTTCGCGGCCAGCCTCAGCTACTTAGTGAGGCCCTCCGCAACTTTGTGAGACTTGGTTTCAAAATAAAGTATAAAAAAAAGGGCCGGGGGTGTAGCTCGGAGGTAAAACGCCCCTGAGTTCAATTCCCAGTACCACCAAAAAAAAAAAAAAGATGAAAAGTTCAATTTATAAAATAAACCTACACTTAGAAAATTTCTTTGGACTATTTTTTAGATGGAGAGTTAAAACCAACAAATCACTTTGAAATTTTTATTTTATCAAACACAAATGTGAAACACTAATAGAATATTAGTCACACTAATATTAGGAATTCTAATAGGATCATATATGTATGTATGTATATATATATGTATGTATATATATATGTATGTATGTATTTATATATATATGTATGTATGTATATATATATATGTATGTATGTATGTATGAAGCTATAATATTTTAAATGAAATTTTTATTCCTTTTTGAGTTTTGGACCCCATTTTACTTTTTTGAGTTCCTGTAGATAAATGCTGCAGTAATTTGGGGTGTGGTTAATTGGTGACCTTTGTTTCTGTTAGAAAGTGTTATTAAAGACTTCATCACATATTATTTACTTGGCCTTGCTACCCCTAATGAGGTGATGGGCTTAGGAGGCATCAACAAAAATTAAAGATACATATATATAAAAGGCAACATGAGAGAAGAAATATAGCACTCAATGGCTAGTTCTAATACCAAAAACAATTTAAGCTGCTCTCACATCTCTAGTGACTGCGAACATGGTGGCAATTTTTACAGTAATACAAAAGTCGAACACAGCAGCCAGCTTGGAAAGAAAAATTATGATCACAATTTTTGAAAGAGTTTGAAGAAGCAGCAGGACATTCTGTATAGATCCCAAATGAGCAGACCAGAATTCAGGAAAGAAACCTAGCTAGAATTATGGATTTGGTAGTCATCTGTGTCCACAGATTGCAAGCTTCATATATCAGAAATTATCTTTTATTCTTGAATCTGAAAGTGCCAGTCATGCTGGCAATTTTCTGCCAATCTTTCCAATAAAAAGTCCACCTTCTGATTTCTCTGTGTCTCAGGAAATTGCCTTAAATCCCATACCCTGTTTTTCTTGTTTCCGAGTGTCAAACCTAAATCTACTTCCACTTTAAGTGTGAAGATTTTAAACTTGTATTGTGCATATGCAAACTGAATAATTATATCTTCCTTTATGTGAGAAATATGGAAGCATGAAAAAATAATAATAAATCATATTCCCCAATCAATGTGAGTAAATCAGGTCTACAAAGACATATTTGAATTACCATAAAAGAAAAGGAGACAGGACAATTTCTGTTTGATTGTGGGATGTATAGCATCATCAAAATGACAAGGTAAATGCGGAGGAACATTTTTTCTGAATATTGGAAGAATTGACTGGGTATTCAGCAGAAGCTAAATGAAAATGTCAGGGTAATGATGGAGATTTTGCACTTTAGTACACTCTGATGATTGGTACATAGCAAGATTTGATTGTGGCTTCAAAAAAGGGAGAAATCGAACTTTCAAAGACATTCATCGCCTACACTAGAATGCTCCCTTATTTTGCATTCAAAAATGTTAATATGTATATTTAATAGCATGTTATATGCTTAATGTATGTGTTCCATTCATCATATTTCATCCCTTGAATTTGCTTTTTTTTTCTAAATGTATTTATAAGTATGAAATCATCTAAGCTTTTCTGATACTAATCAGTAAGTAACAAGGGTTCAATGAGTACATATTACTGCCTAGCACAGGGCTGGGCATTTTGAAAAGCTTCCAACCTTCTGGATAGCAGAATGGTGGTTGACAGGGGCTGGGAGAATGGGAGAAATGGGGAGACGTTGGTGGAAGGATGAAATAATTCCATTTATAAGATGAATAAATTATAGAGATCTTAATGTAAAAATGATAGCCCTAAATATTAATACTATGTAGTATACTTGAAATTTGCTGTGATTAGCTCTTAAATGATCTCAACACACACAAAAAATACTGGTAATTATGTGAACCAATGGATGTGTTAACTAACTTGATTGTGGTAATCATTTCACAACGTATATCTATATCAAAGCATCACGTTGTCCGCCTGAAATATGTACAGTTTTATTTGTCAATAATACTTCAGTATAGCTGGGGACAAAATAAGCCAAGACTCATGATATCATGATAATCAAGGCACTTGTGAAATAGTATTTAATTACTTTGTTCCCATTATAATGAGTCAGTTTCCTAAATACATTTATTCATTATTGGCATACCCATCAAAATAAACATAATATAGCCTTGTAATTAAGGGGGAAAAGACTATGAAAATATTACAAGCTACTTGGGAAGAAATTTTGAGCACTCAAAGTAATTATTCAACATTTCATTCTGTGATAAGGAAGAGTGGGAGTGTTGGGTGGAGATACCCCATTGGTTGACATGAGCATCTTCCTTTGGCTGAGAAGAGGTACCTTCAGGAACATCTTCTTGTTCAACCCATGCCTTTTCCTTTTGGACCATAGGAGACAGAGGTCAGGGTAGCATGTGGATGTTCATTCTCTTGACATAAATAGGACTGAGAAATTCCAGTGCCCTTTCAAGTCGTTAAGTTCCTGAACAAATGGTGTCCTAGCGAGAGAAATTAAAATAAATGGCTAATTAAAAGCTTTTGCTATTTGAACTTGGGGAAGCAAATCAAAGTGGCAAGCTTTCATTCTTAGTCATGTCATTATTCTGAAGCCCAAGGGGACAGCGTGAGACCACAGTGTCTGAAAATTGCTTGAGTGTTCAAAAGGAAGGAGTTGGGTTAAGTTCAGCTTACACTGGGAAAATATGTCTATGTTTAGGAAAAATTGTGAGTTTTCTAATTTAACACTGAGACATAAAATCATTTAATTTTCTATTAGTATAAAAATAAACATGCCATTCAAGTTGGTGGAGTAGACATCATTTCAGCTGCTATTTATTGAGCTCTTAATAGCAGCCAGATATCTGTTAACTGCATTATCTTGGGTAAACTCATAGCAATATTATAAGGTCAGTATTCTAATTATCCTATGTTTATAAAGAAGAAAAAAAGGCACGAGGAAGTTAAATAACTCATTAAAATCTATCAGCTCAGCAGAGGGAAGGCTGGGGTTGGAGCCCAAACATACTGACTCCAAAGCCTTCTTCTTAACCACCAGCTTATGTTGCCAACCAGTAATTTCCGGAACCACAGGTGAATGTGCTGAGTAAAATAGTACCAATCACAAAAGTCATATTAATACTAGGCATTATTATGATACTATTTCCTATAGTTTCCAATAATATGTAAAACTTTAATAATGACATTTTAATTATTAATGAAGGTGGAGTGCATTGCTGTAATTTTCACTTTTAGCATGTTCTCCAATTATTTTTTTGCTTAAATATTTTTGTACAACAGTTTATTACTGTTATTAAACTAAAAGAAAATCTATTAAGTGGAGTTATTGCATATAAATTATAAATCCCTTATGTTTAGAGAAAAATTATATTTCTTATGGTTTTCATTAGTTATAATGGCATCTGATCAATTTTAAATATTTCCTCCTTCTATATATTAAAATTGATGTGTCCCTCCAGTTTTAATTTTGCTGGTATTACCCATTTGGGAAATGAGAAAAATTATAAACTATGTTCACTATTCCATGTTTGCAAAGTATGGGTAGTTATTTGTATACTTCATGTCAGATATTTGTTTCAGGTATTATTCCTTAGCCTCCACAAACATTAATAATAATAATAATAACAACTAGGTGTAGTATTTATTATTCAATAAAGTGATGTGTTTCAGGCACAGTACTTGGAACTAATTTGAACTTGGAACTTTATATTCATTATCTCATTAATAACAACATCCCATAAAATAGCTATCATTATGTACAATTATACAAGAACAGTGTGGCTCAGAGAAGTTAAATAACTCTTCCACTTGGGATACTTAGCAGTGACAAAAGCTATTTCCAAAACCAGGACTACCTGACTCCTACTAGTCTTTTTTTATCCTATCACCCTGCTGTCTCCAAGATACTTTTATTGAAAATCAAGTGTAAGTGTCAAAATAAGGTCTTGAGTCCATTTAATTTTTGGTTTGTTCTTTATAAACACTGTAATGCATAGTCTCTGATTGTAGGTGAATAAAAATTTGATTTAACTGACATTCTATAATTGTTTATTTATGTATTTACTATTGTAACCCTTTGTTAGCAGTACTGACCTTTCCCAGCACTAGTATTTGTGTATATGTCCCTGCTTTTGTATTGACTATGGATATTTCTTTATTTCCTGATGCCCTGCACAGATCT
This sequence comes from Glis glis, assembly GCA_004027185.1. Taxonomy (NCBI): domain Eukaryota; kingdom Metazoa; phylum Chordata; class Mammalia; order Rodentia; family Gliridae; genus Glis; species Glis glis. The sequence continues at coordinate 102,540 of PVJS01000576.1, read as the reverse complement.
TTTTGGTGTCATGTTGTTAGCGGATATTTATTTCACTCCTGAAAGTAGTCATGCATAAAAATATGATCATAGATATTCATGTCCTTTCTCAGCCCCAACACATACTCATTTAACCAACACGTCATTCATAGATATTTATTTCACCATGACAAGAAGAGCAACATAAATAATTAATATTGATTTCCCTGATCTTGCCTCTAACACACACAGCTCTCACTAGTACTGATTGATAGAGAAATACTTTACCCCTGAAGCTTTCTGACATTTAAATATTTTACTTCCATCTCATAGCTCACAGAATATTAGTGGGGTACACAAAAAGAACTGCTAAAAATGCAGTGATTCAAAGAAAGAACTTGAGAAAGTAACTGAAACCAGTAAAATTTCATGTTTGGAAAAATTTCAGATTTGGAAAAAGGACCAGTAGAAGCTTATTTTCCTGGGCATAAAGCTTATATTTTCACTCTCAATGAAAGAATCATGAACCTATTTCTATTTAATAAAACTTTAAATTATATTTTACTTCATTTCCCAAATACCTATAACTAGTTATCTATTGGACTTTATTACTTACTTTCTTGTTTTATAACAGATTACTTTCTTTCCTTTCCATTAATCTCCTCCCTTTGACCCTCAGCTCTGGGCAAATTATTTTACCTTCTCAAGCTTTCCTTTCTTTAATCTGGAAATGTAAAATTCATCCAAACGATTAAATAAAAATACACACATTCTTTTTTCCCCCCTGTTGCTTCAGACTAACGACAAGGGCGTTCTACCTCCAAGCTACACCCCTAGATTTTTTTATTTTATTTTGTTTTTTAATTTTGAGACAGTCTCACTAAGTTGTTGAGGGTCCTGCTAAATTGCTGAGGCTGACCTCGAATCTGTCATCCTCTTGTCTCAGCCTCCTATGTACTGGGATTACAGGCATGTGCTACCACACCGTGTATGTGTGTGTGTGTGTATGTGTGTGTGTGTGTGTGTGTGTGTGTGTGAACAAACAGTGCCTTCCATAAGCATAATAGGCTCTCAACAAGTGTGAGTCCCATCCCTTTTGTTCTTTTGTATATTTAAATCACAAACACACGTGCATACCTGGTTAACTATCTTTGTAAGGCTTTCACTCAGGTTGGTCCAGGGTATGGCAAGTGAAGTACAAAATTTAAGAGGTGGAGAAAATGCCCTAATCAAGATAAAATAATACTTTACACAATATTTTTAAATATCAGAATTCAGCTAAAATTCCATGATAGAAAAAAATCTCAAAATATTAAATAAAGGCAGGATCCATATGACTAGTATTTGCCTTCCTCTTAGACTCTAGCAGTAGACTCTAGCAGTAGCTCCTCTTAGACTCTAGAAGAAGCTCGGCCAGCTACTGCTTTCACCAACTTCACCAAACATCTTTCAAAGCTCCTTAGCTCCTGCGCAGAAACAATGGCCACCATGTGCATTCCGACCCTGGCCTCCTGCACAACCTCATTCTTTTCTCCTAGTTTGAGGCTGAAAGTTCTAAAGCTTGAATTTGGGGAGAGGAAGGAAGGGTGAACTGAGAGCTGAGAATTGAGAAAATAAGCATGAGAGAGTTTAGAGAGTTACAAAGCTCTGGTGATGAGGGGGCTTCATTCTGGAACTTGCCAAGGTTGAAAAGGCCATAAAGGAACATTGTCTCTTTCCCCACTCTACTTCAATTTCCTCATCCAAGAGTGATTTTTGACCACAGCATTTCATAGCTACCCAGGTTTCTATAATGAATTTTGGAGGCATGAAATGAACTTCTGATTCCTCTTAGTCCTATAAATATAAATGGAATCTTCCATTGGTATTTTCCTTTCTATCAGATTTGAAAAAAAACACCCTGATGATAGTTATTTAAGTACTCATCATGTATAGGTAACTTTTAATAGTACTCATCATGTAAAAGTACCTTTTAATAATACTTTCTTATAAATGAGAATGGTTATATTCTCTTTCTATAACACTGTCCTATTATTTCATGTTTGCACTTATTTCCAAATATTTAAATAAGCCTTTATCATCACCAAATCATGGACCAGGTGAGAGTGTCTGATGCTACTTGGTCTTTATTGTTTTTTTCCCTGAGACAGGACACATTGTCCTCTTCTTTGGTTTACACCAAGGAAAAGAATTGGGCTACCACTAGGCAGCCCAGTGAAGAGAATGTCCAGGCCATGGAGCAGAAAGAGGAGATGACAATGGTTCCATCCTTCCATTACCAAATTGTGCGCAAAAACATATCTGCAGTGAGATAAACTATGCAGCATTTCAGGTGGGCCATGGATTGACAGCGAAAGTACATGTGATCCTAAAGAAAATCCCTGATTTATTTAACAAGTGTGCTGAAGTTAATGGAAACATGGTGGCTCCCACAGCAGGAGCAGATAGGCAGCATATGGCTTTCTTCTTGGCCCTGGGTTCCCTGAGGGGCACACAGATGCCAGAGACACTTCATCGTGGGAAGGCCCTGCCAGTGTAGAAAACAGAGCCAAGTTCTTGCTGTGCCACAGTCTTACAAAACATGGGGCATGTGATGCCATTCCAGGGGAACTCGGGCTAAGAAGCAATGGACTTTCATTTAAGGGAAAGCTTATAAACTCCAGATTCTACAAAACCTGCACCAGGAAGTCCTCATCTTCTTCTGGTACAGAAAACAGAGTCAAGCTTCCCTTTGTAGAAAATGTGCTTCTGTAATTCTGGTGTCTATAAGAACTGTTTTCTAAAAGAACACTCCTTGATGTAGATTTAGTACACCTTTACCTGTATGCTTTCAATATGTCGTTTTGTCTGAAGATAAAAACAGATTCAGTTCTGAAATAGATTTAATGCTTGCCATGTGCCACATTAAACACTGATTTTAAAGCAAATGAGTTTGAACCCAGATCTCCCTGACTTATCAAAGACTGTATGCTTCATTACCCTGCAGGTCTTTACAGCTCTCATGCATTGGGGTCATCTGGAATGATAACCAGATACATAATTTGGAGTATGTGCCTAGACTTAGTACTAGATCATTATCTCTAGGGTGGGGCCCAGGAATTGTTTTTCTTTTTTTATGTGCTTTTATTGGTGCATTATAGTCTCATATCACAGTGAAAATCAAGTTGACAGTAACATACATGCACACAGCACCTGGTGCAGAGCCCATCTCCCTTCACCCCTCCCAATACAGAGTACTGAGGTTGACGTTGTAATATTCTCATGTGTACGCATGGTCGATGGTAGTAATTCCATTAATGAACTTCATTCTTCTCCTTCCCTGACTCCACTGAGGCTTCTCCACTATTGTCTGGAGACCCTTTTGTATCCCCACTACTCCCTAGCTTGTGCATATTAGAGAAAACATATGACCCTTCTCTTTCTGTGATTGGCTGATCTCACTTAACATAATGCTCTCCAGGTCCTTCCATTTTCTTGTAAATGATATTATTTTGTTCTTCTTTATTGCTGAGTAGAATTCCATTGTGTGTATTTCCCATAATTTTGTGATCCATTCATCTATTGGACACCTAGGTTGGTTCCATATTTTGGCTATTGTGAATTGTGCTGCTATGAACATGGGTATGCATAAACTGCTGTAGTTTTCTGGTTTCAATCCCTTTGGAATGACACCCAGTAGTGGAATAGCCGGATCATATGGTGGATCCATTCCCAGTTTTCTGAGGAATCTCCACACGGATCTCCTTAGTGGTTGAACTAGTTTGCAATCTCACCAACAGTGCTGGAGAGTTCCTACTTCCCTACATCCTCGCCAACATTTATTGTTGTTTGACTTCTTAATGCTTGCCATTCTGATAGGGGTCAGATGAAATCTCAGAGTAGTTTTGATTTGCATTTCCCTGATTAGGAATGGTGAACATTTTTTCATGTATCTATTGGCCATTTGTATCTCTTCTTTCCAGGAATTGTTTTTCTAAGTTCCTCATTGACCTTTGCATATGTTCAAGTTTGGGTATCATTGCTTCAATGTTCCCCTGATCCTGGTTGTGTTGACTCCTTCACAATTTGAAGTTCTGGTTGTCTTAGGGAGAGAAGCCTATCTGCTAACATGTCACCAGCACCACCGTGACAATTCTCTTTACCTCCCTCAAAAAAACCCATCACATCACCTCTTGGTGTCATTATATTCTGGTCGCTACCCCACCTGAGCTCGGCCTGCCTGCAGCAGAATGAACGGGCAGTTGAGGCCCTGCAGTGCCAAGGGAGTAAACTTCCAAAGTGCTCATCATGAGAAAACAGGCCAGCAGCTTCTTTCCCTTTGGTTTCTATCTTGAGTTTTGTTAAAACAAAAACTATTTTTATCTGTGGAAATAAGCCTGTACGCCATCTGTTTCCCCGCAGATATCAAAGTTCTATATTGTTTTTCATTCAGCAACAAATATTTATTTCTCCCTTCCATATGATGTTTATTCATCCTCATTGTCCCCTCCATTCCAGCTTTAATCAGATTCAATCTATACATGGGTATCTTTATGCTTCATTTTATTCCTAATTTAGACTTAAATTTCTTTAATACCTTGTGACACTGTGGATTCCTTATTTCTTCAAAAATGAACTCCTTTGGAAATAATACATATTTGTATATTTTGTAATTTCTTAAATTTATTGTTATTTAAGCACGTGAAATATTACATGTGCTATTAGACATGCTAAAATAGATCCTTTAATGAAAAGCTGTTTATCTTGTTTTCTTCTATTATCATTCTTATCACATTGAAAGACATAAGAAATACACTCTAATTAAATTATTTTGTATTTTGTAGCTCAAAACAAGTCAAACTAAGGTTCTTCTAGCATGAACAATGAGAAAAAAGGGATTATTGAATAATTGGGGCAAACAATGACGATAGCTAACTTAGTGAAAATTACTTAGATATGGAAGATCATAGCTAAGTATTACCTATTTTAAAAGCAAATATGAAGTTCTATTCATAAATATTCTACTTGACATAATTAAGTTAGGACCAGGGTATGATACCCATTACTTCTAATGCTCTCATAGTTTTTTGTAGTTTATTGAGCCCATATTTTCTAAGAAGCATCATGGGGCCATAAGCACACATTGCATTAGGATGCATAATTCATTAGGTTAAACAGTGTATGTCGTTGACTTGGGTTTCTTTCTTCAGGGTGCTCCCAAAGCGCATCAGGACCCAGGTTAGCTAGCAGCAGTTTGAGATGCAGAATTAGCATATTGTTTCTCAGGGAATGCCCTTCAATGTGCTTGAGTAGCTGTCTTGTGTGAGGCGTGAACAGAATTGCTGAGAGCCAGTGAAGAAATGGGTTCCGGGCCATCTGCAGTACTGTGGTGGGGCTGTGCCTGCTTTGGTATCTCGGGAAAGCTCCTCGGGAAATGTCAGGATCACTGTTGAGTGATTAAGGTGCAGGCAGTGCTGGCCAGCCTTGCACCTGGGAACTCACCGCGCTCTCATGTTACAGCACACCTGTGCAGAATTCGAAAGTGGGGGGCCCCTGTGGTGTCAGGTAAGCAGCTCACCTTCGCTAGTAATGCTCTCAAGTTACTGTTGAGAAATTATTGAGAAGTTAAGCTATGACTTTCTTGCTACAACTTCAAATTTTATATTTTCAGAGAAACTTAATATGTGCATTTTCTAGATGAGACTAAAGAGACAAATACAGGGCTGGCTGGGGTAAATAAATTGAAAATATAGTTTAGGAAAAAAAAGGAAAAGAAACTTCCATGTAGACCAACCATGAGTGACTTAACAATATGACTTCTTATTAATCTCATATGCCAGGAAACAGTGCCTTACTGAGATAGATGGAATAGAATATGTTCATTTGGCAAAATGCTTACCGGTGGAGAAAACTTTAATCTATCAAATGCAAACATTAGTAAAATGAGGAGAAGGAAGAAGTTCCAAGCATATCACAGTTTCACATGAACTTTCATTTGTCTTTTGAGCAGCAGAATAAAATGGCTGTCACTGCTTTTAATCACTTGAGAACCAGAATTCTTTTCAGACTTCCTTCACTTATTGTTGAATATATTTATATACGTGTCTAAGATCCAGCATTATGAATCAGAGAATAATTTATTTGTGGGATTTGTGCCAGCCGCAGACAGCCTGAAGGACTGCTACTTTTGCTTATAGAAAACTGCAATAGGCATAGTTAGAGATGCACTTCTCAGCCTCAAGTGCGTTTTAAGGCAGGAGGTCAAGTGTGAGTTGTCCTTGGATAAGTGAGAAGCAGACAATATAACAAAGCTTCAAACCCTAGATTGTCTTCATGCAACCTTGTGGGACTTCGATTTTGAGAAAAATTGTGCAGTTTAAAAAAAAGATAGATGATTAGGTATAGAAAGTAATACAAGTTTCCTCTGATGATACTCCAAAAATTGATTTTTAAGAGCAGATCCTGTTAAGATCGTAAGATCGTTTCATGTTGCTAGGAGCGATTGTTACCATAGGAACTATGGTACTAGTAAGCATCACTTACACAGGCATAACACATAACTGGAAAAGTAATCTAATTAAAATGCCTTTAAAATAGTAGGCTGTTGTCTTTTGCAGCGTCTGATGTATGTAGGACAACTTATTCAGCCTTCTTGTAGGGAAGCATATGTAAATTTTCCCACGGGTAGTTTTCATTAGTTTATATCCTCATGCACTTTGTTAAATTGAAGTTTGGTCTTTCTTCGGCATAGAAAAAAAAGCTTTCATATTCTGAGCTGTCATTAGTTTTAAAGGGAACATTGAGTCACAGCAGTGGTGGGTGCTCAGCTCCGATGGAGCTGCTACAATCAGATAAGAAAATCAAAGGAAACATTGGCACTGCTGCAAATTTAAATCGTGCTTCTCCCACAACCTAGTCATTTTATCTTGAGTATTATTTTGAAAACACAAAATCAGAGCAAGTAGCCATCGTCAAATTCCTTGAAACATGCTTTTTCTGGTGTTTCACTAAAAATCATCTACTCTGATCACACTGAAAAGAGTTCAGTTCAAGCCACTTAGGGAAATGCTCCTCTATTTTTCCCCTTAAAGGAATGGTTAATAAGATTACACCGCACAGATACTGGGTACAGTCCCAGGGTTCAAAGAATGTGCTAGCTAAGGTTACAGATCTCCCTAAATTCAGGATTTAAAGTGTGAACATATCCAGAAAACAAATTGGGAGAAGCGCTCCCATGCTATGATTGCAGATTTGCATGATGTTTATGGATTTCCCTAAGTGAGGAGTTTAGAGAGGCACCAGGGAAGATGAAGCAGCCCACACCTGACCGCAATAAGCTTCTGCTAATGGCACATCCATCGTCATCTCCTTGGCTTAGTGTTTCCTCCAAAATTGGCTCATTTATTTTACTATAGATCAAATTAATTTTCAATTTCCATCAGTAAAGCATGCTATTACTGAAGCTATGTAATATTTCAGCAGGACAACAAACTTATTTCTCCTACATCCCCAAAGCAGACAATACCCCTGTTAACAGGGATTATACATCAGACAGTGTATATATAAGATATGTCCTTTTTGATGGAGGGAAGAGAGCCGTCAATCCCAGGAGACATTCTTCAGTGAAACAATTCCTCTTTCTCCCATCCGTCAGGAGAACACAGCACAGCAGTCTGCCCAATCCACACTGGGGTAAGAGAAAGACTTCTTGCTTTCACATGAGGACCCTTTCCAAGGACTCCCATACCTTTGGCATCCACAGCCCAGGTAGCACAATTCCCACTTCCAGAGGATGGGCCTGGCAGCAGCAGGTGGTGGACCTAGCAGTAAGACCCTTGACTCAGCAAGTGACTCAGCTCTAGGAAGGCCAGACTGCTCAGCCATCTGCACACCTCACTCATTTTGTTTTAAGGGAATCTTTTTCCTCAGGAGTTAGCCAGAGGATGTGCTTCCAGTAAGCTTTCTCATTTTATACTAGCAGTAATTATGTTTTACCTTTTCAGGAGAGAAATAGCCTATATCCATCAGTACCACCGAAATCAAAACACTGTTTCATCCCATTGAGCTGTAGCCTAAAGGCACTTTCTAAATTTTGTATCATGTCAGTGTTCTCCATCACATTCAGGGCTTGGTACCCTTGATGATCAAGAGTATCAGAGTCTGACCTTGCCCTGAACTATTTGCTGTCCCTAGAGGCATCATAGACAGAATGAGAACCTTGGTGTCAACAATTCCCTATGTCTCCATTTCTATATATAGAAAGTGAAGAACCTAATCTTACTCTATAGTATTGGAGTAGTGATGAGGGTTAGTGAGATAGTGCCTGTGAAGGGTGTAGTAATTCTCAAATAGATGTTAGCTGCTACCATTACATCATCCACAGAACTAAGGAAGTGATTGGAATAGTATTCATAATTGTGATCAGTTTTACTTGAGTTTGCTTTTAATTTTTTTATACTTTTATTGATGCATTATAGTCTCACATTACTTCTCTTTGTGACTGTCATTCATTCATAAAACTTTTACTTTGAAATCTAAAACTAATTTAAGATTCAGGTTGATGTTTTTGAAATTTTTTTTTTTTTTTTTTTGCGGTACCGGCGATTGAACCCAGGGGCGTTCTACCTCCGCGCTACGCCCCCGGCCCTATTTTTTATACTTTATTTTGAAACCGGGTCTCACGAAGTTGCGGAGGGCCTCACTAAGGAGAGAGAGACAGAGAGACAGAGAGACAGAGAGACAGAGAGACAGAGAGAAAGGGAGAGAGAGAGCAAGAGAGCTGAGGCTGGCCGCGAACCCGGATCCTCCAGTCTCCGCCTCCCAAAGTACTGGGATTACAAGCGTGCGCCACCACGCCCGGCTTATGTTTTTGAAATTTGATAGAAAGGATATGCCCATGGGATGATTTATATATATATAAAGTAAAGTAAGTTAAAGAATATTGCCATAAAAGGAACAAGAAATTTTGTTCATAATAACTTAAGTAGTGCAAAGACATAGAAACTAAAAATGGAAGAAAAAACCTAAATAAACTTCAAATATGCTTGCCTACTCTCTACCCCTGGGATTTTGTACTGTCTTCATTTCCAATGTTCCATGTGATATAGCTGCTCCTATGTCCTCTAAAAACACTATCATATAATCAATAAATCTGGCTTTCAAAGATCTACCCTGATACTTAGGCCAACTCTTATATTTTCATTCATTTCATTCTCTTATTTCTGGTTATGACCCATAGCATAACCAAGCTTTATAATTCTAGCTCAGCTTTCTGTGTATTGAATGGCCAGTCTCATGGTTTCTTAAAAATTTTCTTTTATTTATTTTTATCCTTTGGTCAAAGCATCAGTGTGTATTTATATTATGCTATAACTTTTTATCCCCTATCGTTTATTAATGTCAGAGTTTTTAATTCCTAGTCTTCATGAGATTGCCTCAAAAGACAATTTAGTCTTATCCCACTCATTGTGTTAGCACCTCCTTATTTTATATATTTTCCATAATTTTAAATCTTATTTATGTCTTTTTATATGCTCATAGCTGTGTACAAAATAAGGACTCTAGGACACAAATATACTCATTGCACACAATTTCAAAGCCCAATGGAGTAGAAACCATTTCTTGTGAGTCTAGCTTATGCTTTAGGATCACATAGCAAGATTTTTTCCTATAGTAGTTGCTCAATAAATGTTTTATAAAATGAATTCTCTTCTCACATTGCAATTTAAAATAAAAATAACTTTCTTGGGACTCGGAAATAAAATACTAAGAGGAAAATAATAAAACTTTACAGAGAAACTTTTTCTTTTTTTTTTGCGGTACTGGGGATTGAACCCAGGGGTGTTCTACCTCCACGCTACACCCCCGGCCCTATTTTTTTTATACTTTATTTTGAAACCAGGTCTCACGAAGTTGCGGAGGGCCTCACTAAGTAGAGAGAGAGAGACAGAGAGAGAGAGACAGGGAGAGAGAGAGCTGAGGCTGGCCACGAACCTGGATCCTCCGGTCTCCGCCTCCAAAAGTACTGGGATTACAAGCGTGCGCCACCACGCCCGGCTTACAGAGAAACTTTTTAAGTTGAAAGTTGTCTGAGACAATTAACAAGTGAGATTCAATTAAACTCATCTTTTAGGTTTCTGTTTAAAATTTTGCTACAAAATTACAAGCAATAAAATTATCTAAGTTTCCATTGGGTACCTGGAAGCTATATCTAATGCACCTGAATGAAGTATTTCTATAAGACATGCTACAGAAGTTACTCTTTTATGAGTATTTATTTTTCCTCTCAATTATTTGGTAGGTTTTGTTCCCCTTACTCTGTTTCTTCCTAGAATTGTAATACCCACTCTTGCATGCTCCCTAGCATTGAACTTCAGTGTCGAGTTCATCCTTAGTAGCGAACTTCCCATGTCAACTCCCAGTTGAATATTTTAGAATTTTAAATAGGCCTATTAAATGAATACTGTCATAAGTTACTTTGCATGCCTATCATCCTTTTTGATGCTCTGAGATCTTATTTTTTCCTTCATATAAGCCATTATGAGGGTAAGTATACAATTATTTATTTGTTTAATGTCTGAGTCCAGCCAAATTGTAAGCTTTACGACTGAAATAGACATATCTGTTTTGTTCGCTAATATATGTCTGTCGACTGACTAAGCTATATCTAGCATTTATTTAGTACTTGTATAGTTTATTAAATGAATGAAGAAATGTATGGTATGATTTTATTCTGATCAAACATTCATTAGTTCAAGCAAGTGATGACTTAGTCCATGCCCATCTTCATCCTTTAGTAAAATACTGCAATACTACTTGAGTGATTATAAATTACATAAAAATATAAAGTTAAACTTACCCTTGGTTCATTCTGTATCAAGAATCACTAGCACTGTTTCCCATACTGCCCTTAACAAAGAAATTGGTTGGACAGAATCTATTTGATTTCCTGCTGAGTCACTTCTCACCACTGGAACTCCATTCTCCTAATAGAGAACACAGTGGGGAAATAGAAGCTGCTAGAGTGAGCTAAGTTGAATCTTGAGATGGAAAAATGTGTACTTGGCATTAAGAGAAAGTAAAAATCAAAGTCCTTGTATAATTATAACCAAAAACGAGGCCAACTAACTCCTGAATCAATCATTTTGGTTACATTTTGCAACTGTTGTTATCTACAGAATGAAAAAGCTGACTGATGTAATTCCTTATATTTTAATTTTGGTAGGTCTCTATTAAAATGAAAATTTCCAGCTGGGCATAGTGGCACACACATGTAATCCCAGTACTTGGGAGGCTGAGACTGGAGGATCCGGGTTCACGGCTAGACTCAGCTACTTAGTGAGGCCTCCGCAACTTCGTGAGACCTGGTTTCAAAATAAAGTATAAAAAAATAGGGCCAGGGGTGTAGCTCAGAGGTAGAACGCCTCTGGGTTCAACCGCAAAAAATAAAAAATAAATAAAAATAAATAAAAAATAAAAAGGGCTTAGAGTATAACTTGGAGGTAGAATGTTCCTGGGTTCAATCCCCAGTACAAAAATTTATTTTAAATTCAAAACATAGGAATAAGTATATATAGTGTTTAATACATGACTTGTTGCCTGTCTTTGTTTTGTTGATAGCATCTATATTATAATAAGTTCCACGCTAAAAGCAACTAATATTTTTTCTGCATATTTTCTAATCCAATTCTCAAGTCACATTTGGGTTATCAGCACTGTGGATTTTTAGAAATTCTCTTTTAATTTTTGTATGAGTTTACTAATCATCAATTTCAAACTTTACTGAACAATCACCACTCTAGAAATGCAGTCACTCGAAAATGTATGACCTTATCAGCTCATTCCTCATCTCTACCCAAATGCTTTAGCTGGCAACAAATCCCATCATTGTTCAAGAGTGTGTACTGCACATGCCTACTTATACATTGTCCATTTGTATAGATCTACATAGCTTTGACTCATCTTCTGTAGGAATCTCTTGTTCTAATTTTATTTGGAGTATTAACATTTTTCAAGAAATAGGAATTAGTGAACTTTATCATATTGCTATACATAAATTTTAAAATCAGAACCTCCATAACTCAAAAACATTTAATGTTTTTTTCTGATCACATGTCTTCAAAGTTATTTCATATATAGCATGAACTATTTAGTTATACTAAACATAAACCATGTAGTAATTAGCAATATCTAACATATGTATGTGCGCTCAATGTGCAAGATGCCATCACCATTCTTAATTTTTAAATGTATTGAAATTTATGCATTATTGTACAGACCTGATGAAATTGGCATCCTCGACAGCCTTGTTTTACAGATGAGCAAAAAGACACAGGAATGATTTAAGTAACTTCCCCAAAATCTCAGGCCAATGATTCAAACCCAAATAGTTGAGTCCTAGAGCTCAAGCTTTAATTACACTATCTATACTGCCTTTGTATCTACACATGTAGTATTTTAGGTCCTATTGCAGAGAGGAAAAGGAACTTACAAAAAGCAACAACACAACAAGACAAAAGTCACTTCGGACCTCAGGGAGCTTTCAATCATGAGAGAATGGAGAGCCTGTTATCCTAACCACCCACTCAGCCCTAAACATATTCCAGCAGACTGGCAGCAGGATCACAGGCTGTCAGCCAACACACTGCTCCATGTGCACTCTTTAAAACAAAGAACAGCTAAGTGCAAAGGAGTTAAAAGAGAACGTAAGCCAGCTGTGTGTCCGAAATCCCAGCACTTGAGAGACTGAGACAGGAGGATCACAGGTTAGAGGCCATCCTCAACAATTTAGCGAGACCCCCTCCCCAGCAATTTAGCAAGACCCTGTTTCAAAATTAAAAATAAAAGGGGCTGGAGATGTAGCTCAGAGGTAGAATGCTCCTGGAGAGAGGTAGGGGTAGAGGTAGAGGTAAAAGTAGAGGTAGAGGTAGAATGAGAATGTAAATTAGCCTTTTTCTGGGAAACAGTCCATTAAAAGGACTAGAGTTCACACATAGAGATTGTCAACTACATGTCAGGCCCTTTCCCTATACTCTCTTATATAATTGGCATCACTTTGTAGAAAAGGAACCCAAGGCTTAAGGAAGTTCAAAACATTTTTGAAGATCACACAGATGATTATAAAAGTGTTGGAATTCAAACCAAGTTTTGTCTCCAAAGCTCATAATGCCAGCAGCACCAGTGTACATAGGTCATAACCCAAACTCCTGGCTTGAAGAGACTAAGGCTAGGAGACTGAGGCTGGTATATTCTGAAAATTCACCTCAGAAGCCAACAAGAAATACCAATAATGAAAACAATGTCTATACTTCAGCAATTCTGGAAAGTAATAAACTTTAAGACTTGGCCTTGTGGAGCCTGTTGAAAGTCAGCAGAGAATGTTTTCTAAAGGTGTTTAGATCTGACTTGATATTTTGGGGGGGAGGGGTTGTGATATGTGTCTAGAAGATGGACTTTTTAAAAAGCCTAAATAGCACATATCTACTTTGAAAAATAAGTAAATCTCCACAGTGCAAATTTTGTTGATAAAATATATCCTTGCAATAATCAACAAAAATTACTAGGTAAGCTGCTTCTTTATATTTCCACCAGTCTTTACCTCTTAACTAATACTTGCTCATAGCTATTATCTGCTTCATTCCCAAAATATGTGAAAAGAAAGCACAGGCCTTTAGCAAACATAATTTCATGTTCCATTAATTATGGATTTCCATGAAAAATAAAAGACAAGGAAAGGATCTGAGGTCTACATACTTTAAAGTTTATAGCCTGTTTTTCTCTAGCTCTACACTGATTTTTAATAGCCTTATTAATTTTAAAAGTGAGGAAGAGAGTTTATGTTAATGTTCATTACAATGTTTATAACATAGGTTTGGACGATTTTAAGTAGGCTTTTTGATGTTAAGACACATTAACAGATCTCAAATTCAAAAGCTGGTCCATCAATATGTGGTCAAAATCATACACTAGTAGCTAACAACTTGAACAGTACATTCACAATGATTCAAAATATGTTAACCGCCACGAAGGAACAGAAACACCTACTGAGTTCATGAAAGTCTTTGAAACGATTCACAGGAAGAAATATGAATTTTAAAGTTTTAGTATTAGTAAGCCAGGTTGAGGGTCAGACTTGAAATTTTTCAAGGATGTATAAGGGGATCTTATTTGGTGAAGTAGCAATTCGTTCCCGCGCTAACATATAATTGGTTTGAAATAGCAACTTTTGATGCCACATCTGGAGAACAGAATAATATAAGCCACAACAGGTAGTAATTACTGAAGGTAATTGTAATGCAGCGTGAATGGTAAACATTAATGAAAAAACAAGATTTCTAAGCAAATAAAATCTCAAGCATCAAAAAGACAAAAAGTTTGTGATAAATGGTTCATTTAGGCATGCAGTGCTGTGTGGGCAAAATTGGATTGCAATCATGGCCATTTCAAAAAATGAAAACATTAGGAGAAAAGAAAATTGGACAGAAATGGCATGGAAATTACAGCCTTTGATCCATTCTGAAGAACCTGTTTTTGAAGCATCATCATGAGTGGGCAGCAACTCCTTCCAAGCTCCTGTGAAAACCTTTATAAAAGCCTGGGGACCGTGAGATAGAAATCATCAATTTGGGACAGACAATGAAAGCATTTCTCAGTAATAATCTCTTTTTTCCATAAAATTGTACAAAGTTAATTCCACCATTAAATTGCTATCTGATTTTGAAATTAATACTTTTAATTTCAAGAGACAATCCTTCCTGAATCATCCTGGACCTGTCCAACTAAAGTTCAGTTATTAGGCACACACTTCATAGAGAGAGAACATTTCAGAAACATAAAAGGGTATTCTCATCATCCTGGTTGTATGTAACTGACAGTACCATGGGTCCAAAAACATTCTATGAATAATAATGCATACCTTGGAAGATAAGTGGGCACAGTGCTGTGGAAACAGATCTTTGGCTATAATAAATGATGCACTGTGGTTTCCAAAGACATGCAGTGCTAGATCTGTATTTGCAAAAACTTAAATTAATTCCTACAGCTTTGAAGCAATAATGATCATAGATGTGTTTAATCACTATTAAAATGTCTGTAATTTGGTTCTAAAACATTAATATGTAAAATTACCCATTGGCTTTCTTTATTAAATACTGGTAATTAGTAATTTCATAAGGTCTTCTGACCTATTTTGTTAAATCCAGGTTTTTCAATTAGGTTCCCAAAAATCATTTAAATTAGTTCTTGTACATAAAAATTATTTTAGGTTTCAGGAGTGACTAGGGTGAGCAGATGAAATATAACCAGAGGAACTCCCATTACTTCCATCACTCTTTGGCATTCTGTAAATCCCTGGAAACTTGGAACAACCTTGAGATGACCAAGTCCCATATTTATCGAGATTAACATTCCCACTTAGCAATGAAGGATGAGAGCTTGGAGTCAGTTTTAAAATGATTTAAGAAAATGACAAATTATAGTACTTGGGAGTCGTTTGGATCTGTGACCTCAAATTCATAGTGGTGCTACCTAACCTAGAGAGTTGGTTGGAACCACTTCATTGAAAAATGTCCTATGTCAAGCTAATAAGTTTAGAATTGATTTTAAAGAGAAACACTAATGATTTCTAATCTGAAGAATGACAGATTTGGTAGACAGTTTATAAACATCACCCTAATGACAACAGAAGGTTGGTTTGGACAGCAACAAGACTAACTGGGAGGTGATCAAGTGTGGGCAGTCATGCAGTCAAGAGATGATGAGTTGAAACTAAGAGGATGAAAACAGGATGGAGCTCATGGTTTACCAGAGAGACACTTGGCATCTAGAATCTTCCTAAGTGGATGTGTGTTAAAGGAAAACAGAAATCTCAGATGATTCTTAGCTTCCTGGTTGGCAGAGGGAAGGCCAGGGAGATATAATATTATCATTTCTAGCAAAAAGGTATGGAGGTGAGTGCTGCTGAGAGAAGGGAGAAAACAATATGGAGCTCAGGAGAGAGGATGTTGGGACTTATTAGTAAAATTGAATGTTAAGATACATAAAAAAGAAAGAGCCCACACTGAGTGTGGTGGCACACACCTATAATCTCAGTACTTGGGAGGCTGAGAGAGGAGGATAGCAGGTTTGAGGCCAGCCTCAACAACTTAACAAGGCCCTTAGCAACTTAGACTCTGTGTCAAAATACAAAATAAAATGTGGCTGAGGATATAGTTCAGAGATAGAATACCTCTGGATACACACACACACACACACACACACACACACACACACACAGGCACATGCAAAATATAGAGGGTTTGGGGGAGTAGGGCTGAGAAAGGAATTCAGAACATGGAAGAACCAAGTTTTGTAGAAGACCAAGATGAGCACATACCTAGAAGAACACTGGAGAATGATACCACAGGAGACGTGAGAGGATAAATTTTCTGGAAGGAGAGAGAGGTCAACTGCATCAGATACTAGTAGAGAGAAAGCAAATAAAATACATTTTGGAAATTTTGAACAGTAACATTGTTGAGACCTATGAGAAAAGAGTATTGTGACCTAGGGAGAAGATGTGGAAGGTAGACTTCAGTGAGTCAAGAAGGGATTTTGGGTAATGATGTAGATAAATATTCTAGATCTGACCAGAAGAGGAGATAAATATTCAGGACTCTGTGTGGGTGTTAGGATCTAGGAAGCTGGCAGCAGAAAGGTGCGAAAAAGACACAGGCACATCTCTTCTATTGGCAAGGAAGGGAAGGAAATTAGAATCTTCATGGAGTCAGAATTACTTTGTGCTTTGTAGAGCAGTTAGAAATGGGATTTAAATTGCAAAATATCAAGATTATTGCCTGTTTACCTCTATTTTCTGAGAAAATTATCTTCTCTGAAAGAGAAACTATTATATGAGATTGTATGAAGAATAGATAATTCCACACCTAAAATTCCTCATATAGTTTAAATATTTGTCTGTTATATCTATTATATGAGGAGTTATAGAGAGGGATCTATTATATGAGCAGAATTATCTGCTGAGAGTGAGGACACAGTTGGAAGACTGGAGGCTTAGAAGTGAGCATAGTATAGTTTCAGCCCAGGGACTGGGTATTAACAAAATTACTTAATGTCACAGATTTCTCAGTTTTTGCCATCTGTAAAATGAAAACTTTAAACTATATAGTGGTGATGTTCCCTGTAACCAACAGGATGCCAATCAGCCCAAACTCACCTGATTTTGAATTTGACAATGAGCCTATGCCTCTAGATAACTTTCATCAAAAGTATGGGTAAAGGGGAGATTCATTGAACATGCTAGAAAATTCTGTTCTATTTCACTAACACAATCTGTTCTGTTTGTCTAAAAGAAAAATGGAGCTAAAATCTTAATGGTTTTATAGGCTATTCTAATGCAATCTATGATATAGGATGACTATGATTAAAAACTCAATCGAAGAACAGTCAAGACACATTAATTATGACTAGAAAAAATAAACATAAGCAAAGAAGAGAGCATGCATTTTATATACAAATTATCCTGCCATAGGAGACAGTTAAATCAAACTCCGTAGCAGTGGAAATATTTCCTTTACTGTAGTACTGTTACTCTCAAATTCTTTTACTTCCTTGGATGAACTTTATACCTCTTAATCACTCTGACATGAAAAATCATTCAGTTGTCATCACAATTTCTTGGTAAACTTGAAAGTTAGAGGTCTTTACTTAAAATGAGTCACTATGATGGTGATGTTTTTTTCCCTCTGGTTTGCCTGCCCCTGTATGCAATTAGACTTTTGAGGTTTGGAAGTAAAATCAGGGTTAATGTTCTTTGATTAGATATAAAAGATGTGCCACCTGGAAATCACTGTTGCTAATAATATTGGCTCTGTTTTAAAGTCAGGTAAACTGATGCTTGGAAAAGTTAAAGAACAGAGCAGATTTTAATTGGTAAATCTGAGAGTTGCACCCCTGATTTTATCAATTTCAAGTCCTGAAATGTCCTCCCTATATCATACAGTCTTCAACTACTTTCTACCAATCAGTAATGGGAAGTTAGAATGAGATTAGTGAACTTGTGTTGGTACTAGCCTGATTCCTGGTTAATTGTCTACAGTGTCAGAATTCAAAGATTCAGAAGTATGTTTTGGAGGCTTTGAAGGCCTCTGAAGATTTGAGAAATTACCACAAAATAAGTCTTATTAGTTAAATGTTACCTTGAAATATTGAGTATTAATCACACTGTTCTGAGAACTGAAGTAGGAATTTATTTAATCCTCAAAACAACTCTATGGCATATGTACATTTGCTTTGTTTTCTCCCTCTTTAATGGAGGGAAGGAGAAATTAAATACTGAAACAAGATCACACAACTTGTAAGTTTGGGGGCTCGGTTTTGAATCAGCCTGACTCCTGACTCTGCTTTATACCACTCTCAGATAGAGATGAGGGCAAAATAAAGCAGAACCTCTCACCGAATGACTGCTTACACAGTGTACTGTACTTTGATGGTAAACAGGAAAATCCCTGTGGAGTGAGGCAATTAGAAAATATCAGTGTTGGGGCTCGTGACACCTAAGTGGGGACCACATAGTGACAATGAGGAGCAAACTTGAAACACCTTGAGAAAGGGACACTGAAAGCATATTGGCATCAGAGCTTTGCCTGGGAGTGTGTGAAGATGATTCAGAAGGAAAAGCATATGGTCTTAGCCCTTGGAATCAACATGACATGCACGGCATGGGGACAGAAGTGCTGCTCCTGTGCCACCGAATGCAGATTGTGCCACTTAGAGGAAATCATTGTAGGATACACGTACCAAGGAATGTACAGAAGAGCCAGGAAATTCTCTCTGCTCCCACATAAAACAGCCATATGGCCATGGCATTGCCATTCCGCCACTCTGAGCTCTCAACTCAGGATCTGATGAGCAAGAAAAAGTAAAGATAAATATTTGACTACATTTAGGAGCCAAGTTTAGAAACTGAAAGGATACCAACATCAAGTTCATGGAGAAAGGAGATGACTCTATTTTAAATATGTGATCTCTTGCTGAAGGATGTGCTAAAGAACTATGTCCTTTGCCATGAAGGACCAAACAAATGTAAGAGAGATGACAATAACAGGAGAGATTCAAAAGGGACACACCCAAAATCATTTGATCCAGGATATAATAAAAAATTAGAATGTGCTGCCAAGAGGGATTAGATTGCATTTGTCTCTCTATATTGGAAATGATGCTATTCATCCTTATTAATTAAAAACTCAGAAAAGGTAGGGCCTCCCTAGAACCCCATTGTTAAATGTGGAAAGCTGTAATCATTATCTCTGATGCATCAATAATCCAAACACACTTGTATTTCTTTGTTGGCATCACATTCTTTTAAAATAGAGTGAAACTTTCTTTTCCTCTAGGCATCAAATCAACTGTGCATACTTTGTTTAAAATCTGTGAATAATTTAGTAGTGTCCTAGATTCACAGGGTGATGCCTCTAAATAACACAAAATATTTTTTAAATGTACTTTATTTATCAGGAAAGACAGTCTATTAGAGTAATGACTCTGTTAATATACTCTTTTGCACAACTAGAAATATCTAACTTGAAAAATGTGCTTTAAAATGGAAAAAAAAATGTTTTTCTGGCAAACTTTTAATGGCGACTCCATTTCAGAAGGAAAAAAAGCCAAATGGAATTCTTCTGTTGGCTCCAGGTCCCTTTTGAATACTCCATCTTTGCAGAGTAGGACTTGAGTACTTTTAAAATAGCTAACATTAGATGGGAATTTGTTAACGGTTACATAACTCCAGTGGATGGTTTGGTTGCCTAGGTAGCTGCTGTTATGTTAAATCATGGACTCAGTCTCTAACCAGTCTTTCTAAGGGAACCACATATTAAAATTCATTTGAGTCTAGCATTTGGTATTACACACCTACCTCCAGTACTGTGTGCCAAGTGTGTTACACATATGACCTCATGCCAAGAACAACCTCAAACAAGATGGTTACCGTAATTACTCCTTTTACAAATGACAAAACCAAAGATTCACGGAACAAAAGAGCAGGATGGTGAAATCCATCTAGGTAAGTATATACTCATTTTTATCAGGGAAGCTCACAGGTTGCTTGTGCCTGTTAATTATTTATGTGCATGTGGAATGCCCTCAGGTGGCTTACCTTCAGAGGTGACATTTACCCCAAACTGCATGAAAACTGCCAGCTGTCCAGTTTATGTAACTCAATCATTTAATCAAAATAGTCAAAATTTAGCATAACTTCAAGTTGTGATTATATGTACTCAGTGACTTCACTCCATAAAGTGTCCCCTCTGGCAAGCATTGCTGCCAGTTGCCACAGCCAACACTTCCAGCTCACTAATACAGGAAGGAGGTGGCCAAAGCTTCACCTGCAGGATTGCCTTAGGAAGGAGAGAGAGACAGACTGATGGAGAGGAAGAGAAAGGGGCAGGAGGGAATGGTGGTGTCAGAGTGAGGTGAAGAGAAGAGGAAGATGAGGATTCAGGTAGGATCCCTAACCTGGCCACGGGTATGGGTCACCCGTCCCTTCTCCTGTCACCTCTGCACCCTATTCTGCTTAGGACCCTGTCTTTCCAATGTTATCAAGTTTGTTCCACACGACAAAGTGAGCTGCTCATTTTAATAGTAACCTTTAAAAGTACAATATTCTCTAGGCATGACCATCATTCACCCTAGGCATTGATGTGGCTGGATGAAGTTAGGACTGCAGGTCATGCTCCTCAGCAGTTAAAAACTCCAGCAGACAGACTGACATGAGGTAAAAGAATCAAAATAGCTACTTCAGAATCAACCTCAGTCCCATTGCTATTTTAAGACTTCCTCTTTGTAATGGAAGGTGACAAGAAATCCCCCACTTTAAATGAAGCCTAAACAGGATTAACTCTTTCTATATGCAGAACCTAACAAAAACAGTTTGCTCCTTTGACCATAGATGATAAACACCTGCTTCTTTTCAAGGTTGGTTTAGTGACAGTACTCATCCAGTAAATATTTATGGTATGTTAGGTATGTATCAGGAGCTAGACTGAGGGTTGAAGATGCAAAGAAAAACAGGATATGTCCCTGTCAGGGAGAAACTTGATTTCTTAATTGGGGAGATAAACAAGTATAGAACATTAAACTAAGGACAATGACTTTGCAACTCTTTATTTTGGAACTGTTTTACATGATTTAAATATATTAATAATTCTCTCAATAATCTTTTATGTAGTGGCTGTTATTATCTGCACTTGATTGATGGAGAGAATAAGGCCCAAAGAGGTTATGTGATTTACTAAAGTATCAGAGTTCAAACTTAAGGAGACTGGCTCCAGAGTCTACATTTACACCCACCATGTTATAAAACACATAAAAGAAAGAGCCACTCTCTCAGGGGGAACCAGAAATAATTCTGAAAGATGATGTTCAATCTGAACCCTAAATGATAGATTGAATGTAGTCAAAAGTCTTTCAAGGCAAGCATGTAACACATACTGAGGAATGAGTTTGTTCATGGAACCTTGATAACATTTGTAAAACTGCAGCTAGAAGCATGTGGGAGAGCCGGATGCGTTCCTGTAATCCCAGCTACTCAGGAGGAAGAGGCAGGAGGATTGCACATTCAAGGCCAGCCTGAGAAATTTATCAAGACCCTGTGTCAAAATTAAAAATAAAAAGGGCTGGGGGATGTAGCTTGGTGGTACAGCATCCCTGTGTTCAATCCCCAGTACCACCACCATAAAAAAAAAGGAAAAAAGGTATATGGGAGAAATGAAGAAAGGAAGGGAAATTACATTAGGACCAGATTAGAAAGAACTTTTTATGCTCTGCTAAGAAGTTTGGATTTTGATCCTACAAATAATAGAGACAGAAAGGTAGGTAAAAAGAGGTAATAGTAAAGTAGAGTACAGGCTTGTGAATTGTTCAAATAATGGAAAAAGTAAAATAGAGAAATTAGGTAGGCCTAGAGATTATGGGATGGGAAGGTATTCATAAATGATGGGAAGGTATTCAGAAAAGGATCAGTATGTTTCATCACACTTATAAGTATGCATGATTTCAAGAAACACTAAGAAAAACCCTTCTGATTAAGGGCCATATATCATAAGATGCATTCCAGTTTCACAGATGTTAAAATGTACCAGTTAAAGCACCTTAGGACCTATGAATTGTAGTTTATAATAACACAGCTAAACATAAGTTAAATCATTGGTACCAGTCAATGAGTAAATTAGAACATAAATTAATGTAAAAATGCTTATTTAATGTTGTGGATAATATATTAGAGATATTGAGAATAAACGGCAGTGGTGATTAAGGAGAACTAATGATAATGGATATATGATATTTATAAAATAGAATTGTTGGACCTAAATGTCTTACTTTTTGCAGATGCTGAAGGAGAGAACTTTAAGGATAACCAGTAATGTCTACGATGGTTTACAAGTTAAAGTCTTTGAAACCAAAAGCACAAAAAGAAGAGTATATAGGGCTATCACATCATGAGTTTGGCTTTTTGCAGATGATGAGGTCGAAATAGAAGTTAGACTTCCATGTGGAGATACCCAAAAGGCCATTGGAATATAGGCTCCTGCTCAAGGAAAACGACAGGGCTAAAGATAATGAATTAGGAAGCATTCAAGTGATGTAGTCAATGCAATTATGGAACTGGATTAAATCACCAACAGCAAAAAAAGCTAAGAGGTCATGTTGACTTTAGTTGAAAAAAAGTATTAGTAATAAATGAAAAGGGATAGATTGAACCCATATTGTGAAGACATAATTTCTAGGTCTTGATAATTGATGATATTCAGGAGGTAGAAGAAAAGTGGTTCCAATAGAAGATATAGAGAAGTTAAGAAGTACTATAGCCCCCCCTTCGCTGTGGCTTTGCTTTCCACAATTTCAGTTACCTCTAGTCAACCATGGTCCAAAAATAATAATTTGAAAATTCCATAAATAAACAATTCACAAGTTTTAAATTGTATGCCATTTTGAAAAGCATGATAAAATCTCATGCCATCTCATTTGTCCAGTGTGTCCATATTGGATGCACTACCTACCCATTAGTTAGCCACTTAGCTGTCTTAGGTATCAGATCAGCTGTCATCATATTATAGTGCTGTGCTCAAGTAACCCTTATATAGTGGCCTAAGGACTCATTGCAATTGCAGTGTCACTTCCTCTCATCATATATGCATTGTATTATCTCACATTATCACAAGACTGAATACAGCACAATATTTTGAGAGGCCACACTCACATAAATGTTAATACAGTATATTGTTATGTGTTCTTTTATTATTATTGTTCATCACTTCCTCTAATTTACAAGTAAAACTTTGTCATAGGTATGGATGTATAAGAAAAATATAGCATATGTAGGATTCAGTACTATCCATGGTTTCAGTTACCCATTGGGAGTCTTGGAACACATCCACATAGATAATGGGGGACTACTGTATAGCAGTGTGGTTGGAAAAGAGTAAGAGTTTCAATTATAGATGTGCTACATTGAAAGGGTTGCCAGAACATCAAGTGAAAATGTCCGAAGATAGTTAAAATATGGTCTATATTTCTGGAAATAGGTCAAACCCGAGATATAAATCTGAAAGTCATCTATTCATAGTGAGAGTTGAAACTGTAGCATGAAAAATTGCCAAGAGAAAAATATAAAAGGATAGTAGAAAATGATTCAAGGATAGAGCCTTAAAGTAAGCTATATTTAGCCAGAAGAGGAAGCTCTGTCTTTTAAACTATTGAGTAAGAAATCCAAACAATTATGATATATTGAATGCTAATATGTATGAAACATTTTACATCTGTTATTTATAATATTTATTAATAACTGCATGATGGATACTCACATCTCTATTTTACAAATGAGGAAAATCCGAGGCTGGTTACTTTCCTAGGGTCACACAACTAGTAAGTGGCTGAATGGGGATTTGAATGTAAGGCTCCTCCTTGAAAGTCCTGGTGGGCATAATGTCCTCCCAGCCTACACAATGGCTGTATCGCTGTAGTTTTTCATACATTGCTCTTCCTTCTTTACGGAGCACTTCTAGAAAACCCAATCTCTTCCAAAGGACACAAGTAAACCATGTACCTGAAAGACTGAACTGATTCCACACCTAATGGCATCTGGAATTGGTGATGGACATTGATATTTATCTATAAAGAAGTATTCTTCACTTGTACCAAAAAGATAGGTTTTCTTAAAACATGTGACCTTGTTAATCCTCATTTTTCTCTCTTTTGATTGAAACAAAGAAATATCCCCCTACCATAAGAAAAAAACAATATAAGACGATGATAACAGCAAAATATCCTTGAATTCAGTGATGTGAACAATAGGGAATAGTAAGAAGTCTGGCAAAATGGAAAATAAAGCCCATCTAAAAAGGTAGCAAAGCCAAACACAGCGGTGCATGCCTTTAATCGCAGTACTTGGGAGGCTGAGACAGGAGGACCACAGGTTGAAGGCCAGCAAGATCCTGTTTCAAAAAAAATAGAAAGGTCTGGAGATATAGCTCAGAGATAGAGCCCTTCTGGGTTGAATCCCCAGTACCACGAAAAAAAATAAAATTAAAATAAATTAATAAAGAGGTAACAACGCCTCAAAGCCCTGTGTTGCCAAATCTCCAGATTTTGTAAGGTAAGTCAGAAACAAAACATCAGATGAAAGTTACCATTATTAATATCTAACTCTCTTTTTTATGTTTTTTTAGATTTTATTGATACAAGATAATTATACATAATAGTGGGAGATGTTATATATTCACAGATGCACATAACATTATTTGGTCCCATTTTAGACACTCTGCAGGTCTTCCAAAGGGAAAATTGCCAACGAGTAATGTGCACACTATCTGGTACCAGCTTGCCACCAAAATGTGTTTCCACATGACAATCTTTAGTATTAATGATGTCATTCTGCCTTTTATCCTCCTAATTTATATTCCCAATTTCTTCGAGTGTTTATGTTACTTTACTCTCTTTTAAATAAAATTGATTCTATCATTGTTCTTAGGACATGTAGAAGTAAACACAATCATGGAGCTTCTCTCTGACCCTTTCAGGATCCAGTGGGATTGTCCCTGTCTTTATGCTGTTTGATCTATCTCCTTCTTTAGCATGTTGATGCTTAATAAGTTTTAGTGAATAAAAACTCTCAGTGGATTCTTTTTCGCATTAACTGTATAAATCTTACGTATCCAATATTTGTAGAGTTGAAGCCATTTTTTCATAAAATTCAATACAAAACTTCATATTTTTGTTATTAAACTTTATTTGGGGGCCCATTATTCTAGATTTTAAGCCCAGTTTTCAATCTTCTCTTTTTATAGCTCCAAGTAAAAAGATCTGCCACTCAATCTATGTAAAGTTCATAGACACAGTGAATGTTGATGGCTTTCTCCACCAAGATATACATAATTTTAAAAGGGCCAAGGTAGACTCGATTCATCATTACAATATTGCATTAGCCATTAAGCATTACCTCTGCAGCAGCCTACAAATATCCAGGGCATCATCCGCATTTGCCTGCATCCCTTCTCCACACTCAGGGTCTTACTGCCCTGTGACACACCTGCTCACCAGGAGTGTATGACATAATTGATTTTAGCTACTTGGCTTCCTTGACCATTATCCAGAACTCTGGCCTTCAGGTCCTCTTCAGCCTTCATCTTGATTACCACATTCCTTGCTGGAAACCATAAATATACCTTTTATGATAAAGTAAAGAACGTTCTGTTCCTGTTCCTCTCCTTAAAAGAACTAATCCATGAGCATCAATTTATCTGACTCACTGAGGCCTTTCACTCCACATGAGTTTCCCTCTGAGAACTATCCAAGCCATGGTGTCATTAATGATAGCAGTGCATGCTTCCTAAAGTTTCACCATGTGCCAAGCTCTATGCCATACACTTTATGCATGTCATCTCCTACACTCCTTAACAACAGTGCTTAGAGAAGGACTGCGTATGCACACTTAGCCAAGAATCCAAGGCATAAAGAACTTCAGTAGCCTGGTACAGTAATTGTCAGGGTCAATTTTCCAATAGGTCTAGCTACCCTGAAAACTCTGCTCTGAGCCATTGTTAAAAGCAGGTCATCTGGTGCTACCTTTGATTTCATCACATAAATTACCAATTGGCTGTGGCACTCACAATTACTAATTACCAAGAGATTCACATTCTGTGAACAACAGAGGCTTAATTGACAAGCATGTATCAAACCCTAAAATAGAATTTGAATAGTCTACTATGGAGCCTATAATTTTTAACCTTTTTAAATCAAGGGAAACACTTTTCCAAACATTGTTATGTCTTTAACAATTTGTTATGTATGTGCTTTAGTGCCCAACATACACCTTCATTTCTTCAATCAGGTTGTTAGTAAAATATTGAATAAGAAAGAAACCCGGGCTGTGCCATTGTGGTGTGATTTTCTACCTTTTGTCCACCATGAAACAAATGACCGATAACATAATTTCCATACCATTTTCACAATACCATAGCAATCCTAATTCTAAAGCTCTTTTTCCATTAAAAAATAAATAAAATCACTAGCACAAAGTGGAGTAAGCATAATGTTTCCTTGGGGACAACATCAAATCAGTTGTATTTTTTAAATGAAATAATTAGGAAATGTGGGTACTTTCCTATCAGTGATGAATTGCTGGTGTTCTAACACACTACTGCAAAGAACCTCTTAGCTTGAAGCATTCATGGAAAATGTAGCATGTGTCTATTTTTTAGAAAACTTCTGTTGTTCTACCAACTATTAGTTCATCTAAACTTGACTGTGCTCTCAGTCCTCATTTACCATTTGTTTTGCAGAAAATTTCACAAGAAATTACGTAGAGGTACACTGAATTAAGAAGCATGTATATATGAATAAATATTCACCAATTATCCATATCAGTCTTAGCTGTCATAAACTACATGAGAGTAAAGGAGAACATGTCTTTACCTGTTTTGGAGCAGGCCCAGAAAAGCACACTCTGTAGAAAAATCCTTAGTGATTACTTTTCTCAATGGCTGTAATCTCTGTTGAGCCCCTGTTGTGTCCTTGGGATTTTAATGTTTATTCATTTTTAATACATCAAAATATTAGTTTCTCATGAGAGGGGACATGCAGTAACAGGTATTTGGAGATTGTTGTTTGCTTTGCAAAGCGGATGGATCCGACTTAAATGTATTTCTTAAATGGGTCAAGAAATAATCATTTTCTACACTTAGTAAATAAGAAATGGTGAATGCACAAAGGGAAATGGTGACTAAATAGAACGTTGGTGGATACCTAAATTTCTGTTGAGGGACATTTATCCCTTTAGTTTAAGACTTTGATATAAAGTATATGGCCAATATCTAAAGAAGTGATCTTTGAGCTATCCTTTGTCTTTTGTAAGGGACTTGGGCACAAACTTTGATAAGAGGAAAGGCTCTTACACTTGAATCCTTGTTGTTTTTTTTTTTTCTTATCACCTTCAAAATTATTACTTTTGAGTTTCAAAGCACAATTTTCCTTAGACAAATACCATCTAATCTCATTTAAAGGAGGCTTGTTTGGGGTAACATTTTTGTAGCATATATCTTTAGAAACAATTTTTAACTCTGCTTTTCTATGTCATTTATGGCTGAAAGTCATAATTGGACAACTAGGAAAATCTATTAATTAATTATATAGCCTATATGGTATTTAAATAGCCACAGTTTTTGCATATTTTTGGCTCTAGAGAATTCTTTAAAAATAAGTGTTTTGGGCATCATCCCAATTCTGATATAGAGTAGTGTTGGAAATATTTTGTTCCATAAAATTATTCCAAAATTTCTGATGTTCTTTAAGAAAGATATAGTTGTTGGTTTTATCCAATGGTATGTTGTGAATACTCTTCTATTAAAATGTGTTTCACTGAAAATTTACCCTTCCAGCCAATGCCTAGGAAATTTATCTTGATTGCAATTAAAAATGGCAATTTGGAACAATTATTTATCCTTATAATAACTCAAGAGCTTTTATCATCAAGCACTTGCTATTTGAAGACCTGGCTCCCATCTCTAAATAAAGTGAATATTAATCTGTTCTTTTAAATCCTTGTAGCACAACTTTATTTTTTGCTAGTCTGCTCTATGAGCTAATAAGTAAATATTAAATGGGACCTGAACTATCAAACTTCTGCATTGTTTATAAAGTTATATACTAAATATATACAATAGAATGAACACTAAAGCACATTTTCTTTTAAGGAAAAATATTATAGGAAACGTTCCTTGATGCTTTAAGCTAAAATCTAATTATTGCATCAGTTTCCTTACCTTTTCTCATTTTGACCACCTGCCTCTTATTTTTGTATATAAAAATGACTATTCTTTATTTGAAAATGGAAAAGTCAAACCAAAATCAATAATCAAAATTGGATGTTGTCCCAATTTGATCAACTTTTGAGGTTCCAAGATTTGATTATACAAAATGTGAAAAGTGTCTACAAAATATAAATTTTACCTTTATATATCATTTGAAACTTGAGAGTCATGAGACCTGCTTTTAAACTACCATTTTAATAAACTAATTTTTGAGAGGGCAACTTGGAATTTTGAAGCACATATCAGTTTTCAGAGTCTGTAGTAAGTTCTGCTGGTCATTAATTTTTTAAAATTCAATTCTGGTCAATTCTACCACAATAATTGCAATAGAATACATCAATGATGAACATAAAAGTTTAATGTAATAGGATAGAAGTCAGTAGCCAATTCTAATAGTGGTCACTTCAAATTCTATGCAGGAAAGATCAAGCTCTCTATTGTTATATACACTACGGAGACTGGGGAACAAAGGTGATATTCTGGTGAAGATTATCAGGAAGAAACAATGGGATGTTTAATAGCCATCTAGGTCATTTCTTTAAACTGAAATATTATTTATTTTATTTTTATTATGTGATGCCCTAGTAATGGTTCAATAGCATCATAAATAGCCCTATACCCTCAATGATAACATGTTCTTTTATTTTTGGAAATGCACTGACATCAAAATAGGTATAAAAATACCTACCTCCCTGGGTCTTTTGAGTATCAAATGAGAGGATGTGTATGAAAGAGCTCCAGATGCAGTACAAATGATATTTGGGTTCTTGAGGGAGGCTTTAGAGATGGCTTTGAACAGTGGAAGGACCCCTGGACTTGCTTGGTGTTTGAAAAATCTGAGTTTTGGGAGCCAGGTTCTTAGAGCAGATCATTTAAATTTAATTCCACTCTGTCTCACTTTTTTCTGTATAAAACAGAGATAATAATTTCTTCCACAGTTCTGTTTTGTAAACCACTTGGAACAAAATGAAATTTACAATGAAATTGCTTTGTGAACAATGAAGCACAATACTAATATAACATATTGTTGTTAGAATAATTACTTATTAAATATAGTATGGATAAAAGCAATTTATTTACAACAAAATGAATGCAATTCAGTGAAAAATCTCTCTCTCTCCCTCTCTCTCTCTCTCTCTCTCTCTCTCTTTTTTTTTCTTAGTACTGAGGATTGAACTCAGGGCATTCTACATCTGTGCCATACCCCCAGCCCTATTTTACTTTTTATTTTGAAACAAAGTCTCACTAAGTTTCTGAGACTGACCTCGAACCTGAGATTCTCCTGTCTCAGCCTCCCAAGTACTGGGATTACAGGTGTGCACCACCGCACCCGGTGAAAAACTTCTTTAGAAAATATTGGCAAGGGAAGCAAGTTGTTATGTTGAATACTTACTTGTGTAACATCTCAGTAATCCATCAAGAGGGGCAGAGAAATAGCGGACAAAGCACTGGCCTTGAACCTTTTACAGTTTCAAGAACAGGTAGGGATAATTTGGGTATTTATATGATAAAAGGGAAATAAACCAAAAACAAAAAGTTTTGTATATAAGTCCCTTTAAGGGTTAAATCTGATATATAGCATCAATAATACTTATTTATTGAGAATTAATTGTACAGAAAATATTGTCCTCTGGACCGATATAAAAGAGAGAGGAGTGAGTGTGTGTGTGTGTGTGTGTGTGTGTGTGTGTGTGTGTCTGTGTGTGTGTGTGTTGGAAATGGAGTTGAAATTTATACTCAAGAACATAAATATGTTTCCTGACCTTCCTTCAATAAGCTTATATATTTGAGAAACATAAAATCATAAAAGGAGCTTACGATGAATATCAAATGACTTATGCAAGGATGTAATATTCTTATTGGGCCTATTATGTAGAAAATGGGTAATTATTTTTTTAAAAAAAAAGATTACATTTCAGTGACCAAATATTTGTAGCTGTGCTTTTCCCAAAGTCTAACAAGTTGTAATTAAAACAATAAGAATTAAGGATAAATTATGTTATAGTCTAACACATATGTATAACCTTAATTCTTTAGTTTTCTAGTGATTCCTTTAGACAAGTGAAGAGACAGGGAGTGTAGGGGATTTGCCCAAATCTGGGTAAAGCCTCATTTGAGTTACAGTGTGACATTGTCAAATGACCTCACCAAGCCTCCGTTTCCCCATTTGTGAGGAAAGTCCTATCTCATTGAGTTGGGGTAAGGACTCAGCATCACAGTGAACAAAAGTGGCCAACACTATGCCAGGCAAAAGCTTGGGATTAAAAAAAGTAAGTGATTGTTCAATAATCAGTAGTCTTTATTATTTTTTATACTTTTATTGGTGCATCTTAGTCTCACATCATAATGTTGTTCATAGTGATAGTGACATACAGGTACACAGCACTTGGTGAGTTTTCCCCTGGCTCCTTCCCCATGACCCCCTTCTCCATACAAGATGTTAAGATTGGCATTGGTATTCTCACATATGTACATAATGTTGGAAGTGATTCTTTCATTAATTGTGTCTCTACCCCCAACCCTCCTCAAGACCACCTCCCTGGCTCCACTATTTCTCCTCCATTATCCTTCTTACATCCCAATTACTCCCTAGCTTCTAAATATGAGAGAAAACATATGACCTTCACTTTCTGTGACTGGCTAATCTCACTTAACATAATGTTCTCCAGGTCCATCCACTGTCCTGCAAATGTCACAATTTTGCTCTTCTTTATTGCTGAGTAGAATTCCATTGTGTGTATATCCCAGAGTTTTATAATCCATTCATTTGTTGATGGACACCTAGGTTGGTTCCATAATTTGGCTATGGTGAATTGCGTTGCTATAAACATGGATATGCATATATTACTATAATAGTCTGATTTTGGTCCCTTTGGAAAGATACCCAGGAGTGGTATAGCTGGATCATATGGTGGATCCATTCCCATTTTCTGAGGAATCTCCATACTGATCTCCATAGCAGCTGCACTAATTTGCAATCTCACCAACAGTGTAGAAGAGTTCCTGTCTCCCCACATCCTTGCCAGCATTTACTGTTGTTTGACTTCTTGATGATTGTCATTCTAATTGGAGTTAGACGGAGTCTCAGTCTTTATTCTTAATCTACCAGGTGATATTTTGATCCATCAAAAAGCACTAACTGCTCTTTCTCTTTGCCACAGAATACTACCATATCCTAAGGATTTGATTCACTAATTCTTACAGGATAGATACTGCTTTCTTTTACATTTTAAGTTTTTCTAATATAGTCACTAAGACGATAAGGGACAGTGTTTGTTATGGTTAGGAAGTAACACAATTTCCTAAAGACCCTTTCATTGAAACAAATGTTTTCAACTTAAGCTTTATCCTCAGAAATATTTTTGCTTGGGTACAGTTATGTAGTCTGAGTCTAGCAAAGAAGTGACTTTGGGGTCACAACTAGCTATTGTGTAATAAATGTGTATAAGATAAAATAAGAGGCAATTATCTATATGTTTGCCTTAATTAGCAGATAACATTTTCTAATTTAAGTAGACCTCAGTGATAATAATCTACAGTCAGGTTTCTAAATGGCTTTTCCATATCCTTTTGGGCCATTAGTTCCCTCATTTTGAAAGTTTTCAATATTCTTTTCAAGGCATCTTGAATACTTGAGCAGCAATTTTCCCTGTTTGCAGCAATCACCAGTTGAATGCTTTTGTGAATGGAGAATTAAATGGGTTTTCAACAATGTAGATACTTTTAAATGAGAGGCCCAGTGAAATTATGGATGAATCAAGGGACAGCAGGAAGTCTCTGATTTTCTCCATTTGCACATGTCTTTCTAAAAAATGACCTTAGAACTCTTTACAGATATTAACCCATTGATGTCAGTGCCTCATTTTTAAGAGTATTCTTATTCTTTTTTTAATAGCTCCAAAGGTTCACACAAGAATAGATTGTAAGGCATCAATCAACTGTACTTACCAAGTTTTATAAAGTACTGTCAGTGTACTTCTGAGCACTGGATAATTCTTACAAAGTGTGTGTGTATGTGTGTGTGTGTGTGTGTGTGTGTGTGTGTAATGTCCC
The DNA here is from genome assembly GCA_004027185.1 of Glis glis. Taxonomy (NCBI): domain Eukaryota; kingdom Metazoa; phylum Chordata; class Mammalia; order Rodentia; family Gliridae; genus Glis; species Glis glis. The sequence continues at coordinate 70,192 of PVJS01000576.1, read as the reverse complement.
TGACTTCAGAACTAAAAAGTATAAATAATATGAAAAATATTTCAAAATATAAAGAGAATATAAGAACTGTGCAGGCAGAAAGTAAAAGGTCATATACTTTCATGTGAAAGCTAGGAAAAAACCAGGATATAAGAGGGACTCCAGAGAAAGAAGAAGAAACCACAGTAGAGCAATGGAGGAGATCTAGGAGAGGGTGATTGTGGTGGGGAGGAAGAATTCATGAAAGAAATGCTTGCATTGACTCTGTGTACATATACGAAATTATCAATGTCAATCTTAATATCATGTACAGGGAAGGGGAGAGAGTGGGGTGGGAGCAGGGCAGGGCAAGCGCTTGTGTGCACGTATGTCCATATCACTCTGAACTTCATTATGATGTGAGATTACAATGCACCAATAAAAGTATATTTTTAAAAAATAAGACCTCAGCCGGGCGTGGTGGCGCACACTTGTAATCCCAGTACTTTGGGAGGCGGAGACCAGAGGACCCGGGTTTGCGGCCAGCCTCAGCTCTCTCTCTATCTCTTTGTCTCTCTCTCTCTCTCTCTACTTAGTGAGGCTCTCTGCAACTTCGTGAGACCCGGTTTCAAAATAAAGTATAAAAAATAGGGCCAGGGGTGTAGCACGGAGGTAGAACGCCCCTGGGTTCAATCCCTGGTACCGCAAAAAAAAAAAAAGAACTCGTGTAGGAAAAAATAAAAAATATATGCAATTCCATTTGCTATTTACTTATTACCACATGAATCTGTGAGAATGATTTGGAGAAGGGTTACTAGGTGTTTAAGGCAAACAGTATTTTAAACGCTTCTCTGGAAGAAGATGGAATCAATGGAGGCTCAGATCCACTTGCAAAACTGCAAGCACATTTGACCTATGTGACCAAACCTAGCTATAGCTAGATCTGAAAAGGCATCATTGGGATTCACCATATAGACTTCTGAGGAGGAATATGGTATGAACAGAACAACTTTTAAGAAAGATGATTCTTACTGCTACTAAATAACCATACTAGAGGAAGAATCATTTATCTTTCATATTAATCACATTATTGTATATGAAGTATTTCCTTCAAATTAATTCCCATTCACTACTTCTCACATATCCCCCCAAAAATTCAATTATTCATTCAGTAAAGACTTAATCAGCCAAAATCACTGCATGGTTTTCCAAAGGAGGGGTTGGGTAGAAGAGTTATTAGAACCATGGGCTTTGGAGTTGGACCACCTGGGTTTAGCTCTTAGCTACATTCTTTCCTAGTGTCAGAAAAACTACATATTCTCTTCAAATTCCAGTCTTCTCACCTGTAAGAAGGTGATAATAATAGTGTCTCCTTCCCTGTTTTAATGAGAGGATTAAATGATAGCATGTTGAAGAAACTCTTACAGTATCTGGTATATTATAAATGCTCAATAAATGGTAGTTATTGTTAGAGTTTTATACATAAATAGATCACTATTTTAAAGTATTTTGATTTTTACTGTTTCAATCATGCAAAATCTATGCCTCTTTTATTGATTCCTATAATAATAGGAAAAAAGTGAAACTGAAACATTCAAAGTGAATTGTCCGAGTGTGTAAGAAATTTCCAAATATAGATGTAAATGCTTAAATATACGACAATTTTTCAAATCATTAGAGATTTAAAATTACTATTTGTGTGATTCTAAATGTTTTGAACTAGATACTTAAACTTCCCTTATTCTGAATTTTCTTTCAAACATAAGATTTATATATTAGAAAAACTAACTTTAGGTATATTGGGACTTCATCCTATAAGTGCTTCAATTTTTAAGTGACAAGACATTAAGTAAGATTAGAGAATAAAATCATTCTAAGAAAATATGAAGATAATACTCAGATAAGGATGTTGAGGTGACTTACATGTTTATTTAGAAGCAGGGTTGATAATTAGTTGGATCTTTTTGTGGCATTTTGCTATTAGTGCTATTTTATTGGTTTGTTCTCAGAAGTTTTTTATAGAAAATTTAGTTAGTTATATAGGGACAATCTAATATGATGGCATTTATAATGTTCTGAATTAAATTTATAAGCTAGAATATATTCATGTAACTTATATTTGTCAGTTTCCTAGTGAATTAAAATTCTCTCTTATAAGTTTTGAATGAAACTTCCATAAACCACCCCATTATTCTGTAACTTTCCTTATTATTTTTACAGAGTAAGATATTTTCCCTTGAAAATACTGTGATTATTTGACAATGCAGGGAATCAAATTTTAGATTCCTTTCTCACATTGGCATTATATTTTAATTCAGTGAATTTGTGTCATGATGCTACAACATGTAATTCAGTTCAGTAAGAATCCTGCCCTCAAAAGCAAAAAGGAATTTTGCATTTAATAAGAAATATTCCCATGGAACAAAAGGATGTGGCATAAAAAGTATATAAACACAGCATTTTAATAGCATCTCTATCTTTTCACTCCAGAATCCAGAAACAATTGAGATATAGACCAAGGAAGGAAGCTGCTATAGATCAAAATAGTTGCCTTTTGGAGCACATTAATTGCATTATGGGCTTAAATGTATAGCCCCAATATGGTTCTTAGAATTGAACTTACAGGGTGGATTAAAGATGGCGGGATAGAGGGAGACAGCGTGCTTCAGGCACTCCGAGAGGAACTCAAACAGCGGGAAGACCACTTCTTGACAAGGAAAGAAAAGCAGCCAAAACTCAATGAAACAATGAGAGTCGAAATGCAGCAGAATAGAAGGCAGCAGAGAGATCAGAGGACTGTAAAGAGCTCCACGCATCTCACCTTGTGAGCCAAGAGCAGTGGTGGTGGCGCCATCTTGGAGGCCACACCGGCACCGCGGCCCCTCCCCCGAGACCCTCAGCAAAGAAGCAGCAGATCCCTGTGAAGCCAGTGACTACAGACCATCATCAAAAGCACTCAACTCTGGACCATGATGAAGCTCAAGTTGGACCAGACCCGCACCTACAACGGAGATGGCAACAAGAAGCAGGCTGTGTGCTCTGCTTCTGCAGCAAGAATGAGGAAGAGAGACAAAGATGATGTAGTCCTGCCCAGGAGCAGCCCAGCATGGAGGTCACCAGCAGACAAGCCATCACCCTTCCCCGAAGCATCCCGGCACTGAGGACACAGGCGGGTGAGCCACAGCACCCCTGGAGGACAAGGGCGGGTGATGGAGAAGACCTCAGATGAATAGGGAAGGCGACATAACTGAGGAAGATGGGAGGGGAGTAGAGGAAAACGCCCTAATGCACAGGACGTACATACACAAATATATCAAAGTCAACTACTATGCTGAGCATGGGGGGGGGGAATGAGGGTGAGAATTGGGGGAGGGCTAATTGACCAATGCGTGCATGTATACTTCTACCATCCTGAAACCCATCAAGATGTATGATTACAATGCACCAATTTAAAAAAAAAAGAATTGGACTTACAGTTCAAATATGCAGGGTTCCTGTGCAAGAGCAGAACATATCCCTAAGCCCACTGCATACCAGTACAGTAGCATCTAGCTTCTATGCAGACAGATGGGTAGTAATAAACCCAGATGCCCTGGACCAAGCATACATAGTCCCTTCTCCCAAATTTATCCATTGAGTCAGGCATTCTTCTGCTGCAGAAGATGGACGGAAGAAAGCAACCAAAAACGATGAAAGTATCACTCCCTTATTTTTTTTTTAGTTAGTGCAGTGGAAACTCCCCCCTTTACTCAGTTGGAATATGAGAAGTGAAAATAAGTATTCCAATCCTAAAATAGACAACATTCGTGCTATTCAAAGAAAAATGATCCCAGATGGTTGGAATGATCAGGAGATACTTCAGAGAAAAGATAGTATCTAAGATAAGCTTAAAAGAGTAATACAAATTAAGACAGGCAAGATGAAAAAAAACAAGGCTGCCATAAGGAGCTGGGTAGAAAGTCCAGGAGAAATAACTAGAAGATTTCAAAGCATCAAAGAGGACCCAGTTGATACCGGAGTGAATTTTTCATGAACTTGGTATGATTTAAGACTTTAGGAATATTTAGGAGGCAAGAATAATGCAGACATAAAGTCTTTATGATTAGAAAGTACATATCATGCATATATAAGTGGACCTGGCATTCTGTGAAAATAATGTATCATTACAGTAGATGTTGTGTATTCAGGCTCAGTTGTGGGTCAAATGGAACTGGTATCTGTGTCAAACTAGGAGGAACAGAGAAAAACACTGAACAAATTTCTAGGAAAAAAGAGAAGGCAGAAGGCTATAAAAAAATTTCAGCATATGTATTACAGAAAGTAGAGCAAAGTCCAGAGATGAAAACAAATTATAACTATGGAAATCATTAGAACAAAGAAATAATTGAATTTTAAGGACCAAATGGAGGAGAATCATCAATGGATGTCACAGGCTCTAAGGATGCTGGCAAAGAGCTCTATGTCGATGGAGGAAGATGGGCAACCACCCTAGAAGTTGTTGTTGGCATTGATGAGGAATTTAATGGCATAAGGACAGAAAAAGACAGTGGTTTAAGTACATGCTGGTGGCTAGTCTTTTGGACCTAGTTTTGGATGACAATATGATAACCTATTCTCCTGGCCTTATAGGCAAATAGGCTAGCATTCATCATTGGAAGAAATCAGGCTTCAGTTCATGAAATCTGGAAAGAGTTTTGAAGAAAGATTTGAAAATTTATTACAATGTGCAATAAAATGCAAGCAGTCAATAACACAGGATGTCGGAGATACTGATAAAATAATGGTCAGAAGGTAGGTGGTCAGGAAAGCGAGGGCCATCCAGATAGGAAAAAGGACCTGGGAAGAACCCATAGCAAGGATTAGGAAAACCAAGGTTGGAGGTACAAGCTCCAGGGAACTGTCGACAGTACAGAAGGTAGCATAATTTAATCATTTTCTGTCTCAAGTCACTTATGTTGAGAAATTATATTCCTTCCACACTCTACAATTAGGAATGGGAATTAGCATCATCCAACTGGAACTTGCTGCTAACAACGTGCGAGTTTTTAGAGACAGATACAAGGTCTTGCCGACAGATTCTAATATAGTCATGATGCCATCCAGTGGTTAGATGGGTTACTTTACAGGTCCTTTCCATTCCTCTTTAAGAATATATTTTATAGTGAATATTCATCCAAGTCTCAACAAGCTCCTATGAAAAGTGTTTTATTGTTTCATCAAAAAATCACAGAGAAGGGATTTGATTTGCTCTTCACATCTAAGCTAATGGAGTTATATCCAGCTTGTTTTCTATATGTGTTATGCTCTGAGGAAACATGATTTAGCCTGTCCTCTATCGAAATTAATGCAATAAGGAACCATGAAATAATGGAACTTACACTGTATTCAATTTTAGTTCTAATAGAAACACAATGGGAAATAACATCTGCAACGTAGGCCTGGCTGATCAGAGGAAAGTAATGGATATTTGCTGCTGTGATTTCATTGGTGCTCTGGGTTTTATCCTTCACGGTATGCTCATCAGTATAGTGATAATGTGATAAATACTTTTAACTTGACTCACATTTAGTCTGTCTGTAAGGTCAGCTGGTCAAACTTAGTGGGGAGACTTTAATTTGGCTGCTGAAAAAAACAGGACAAATCAAGCTGCCATTAGCAGGGACCCTTAAAATTTTTATAAAAGCACAGCTTGCAAGTTTATTGCACATCTCTTTAAAATATATATATATATTTAAAAGTAGTTTTAGAGACACCCTATTTGGGACATTCAAACCTTTAGCAATGAAATTTTCCATTTCCACAAAAATTCATTATTTGAATCTCCATGGTAAATTAGCTTTATGTGTTAGCTACTTTAATTATTTTTCTCTGAAGCAAAAGCAAGAATAGAGACAGTTTCATCATCTTTATCATCATTGGTATGTGGAATCACTGAACATTTGGCCCATGCCGAATCCCTGAGGAAATTTGTTTTGCCCTGTATCAGCAGGTGTAAACATATTTGAAACCACCTTAGAAAAAATATACACTAATATTGCTTCTAAACACTCCCCTACAGGGGGAGTGTTACCACAGTCAACAGTGTTACGCTGATAAGGTTCACAGAGGTTCCTTTATTCTTTTTTATGTCTTTATAGTGCTCTGTTTTACGGGTCATCTGAATTTACTCCCCCAATCTCCTGTACTTTCACATCTAGAGATTTTGCCGCCCCCTCCCCATATTATGGCACAACGATTTGCTTTGTGAATGTTATATTTTATATTGTCAAAGGCATATCTTCAGGGTAAATTTCTAGACATGAGATTGCAGAGACAAGGGTTGCCAAAGAGATATATAGTATTGTCAAGTTTTGCTAAATTCCCCTCCACTGAAATTGTACCATTTTGTGTTTTCACCATTGTACACCTTAAAATAAGTAAATCATACCGGGCATGGTGGCGCACGTTTGTAATCCCAGTACTTTGGGAGGCGGAGACCGGAGGATACGGGTTCACGGCCAGCCTCAGCTCTCTCTCTCTCTCTCCCTGTCTCTCTCTCTCTCTCTACTTAGTGAGGCCCTCCGCAACTTCGTGAGACCTGGTTTCAAAATAAAGTATAAAAAATAGGGCCAGGGGTGTAGTGCGGAGGTAGAACGCCCCTGGGTTCAATCCCCGGTACCGCAAAAAAAAGAAAAGTAAATCATTACTTATCTCTGGAAACATTAGTAATTGATATTAAACAATAAAACACTTTACTAAAACAAATATAGGGGTAGGAATTCCTTACACACTCACTCCTAGATTCCAAATTGAAATTTTTATCTGGCAACCTAGGCCACAGTGGAAACAGAGCAGGACTGTAAGACTACATAAACCAGGACCTGCAGAAGAAGATATGTTGAAGCGTTAATATTCATGATTGTTTGTCTCTTGGACTAACTAAAAACACAAAATACAAAATAATTCATACAATGGAAATGTAGAGTGGTAGGAAATCTCATATATTTATCTTTATGGATCATGTTAGCAGAAAGTAAAGTACTGACAATACAAAAATGATTAAATGTATATCCCCCTTTTTTCTTCTTTTTTTTTTTGGCATCCTGAGTATTGACCCCAGGGTCTCACATGTACTAAGTGTTGTGATTTAGATCTGGACTATCCCCCCAAAAGACTCAGGTGTTGAACCTGGTCCCCAACGCAGCAAGGTTCAGAGGTGGGACATGGCTGGCGGAGGTGGTTCCCTGGGAGTGTGGCCTGGGGGATCACAACTGTCCCTGGCTGCTTCCCATTGCCATTGATTTCCCCCTCCACCATGCCCTAAGGCCCTGCTGCTACTGCGAGCTGTAAGTTGTTCTGCCTCTGTGAGCTGGCTGACATAAACTGGCCTCTGAAACCTCCAAAACCTCTGAAGTGGTGAGCTCCAAATACATTTTTCTTCCTCTAAGTTGCACTTGTTGGGTAGTTGGTTCACAGCAATGAAAAGGCTAACCAAAACCTAGGCAAGTGTTTTTCATCTGAGCTACACCCCAGCCCTTTTTTAAATTTTTATTTTGAGACAGGATCTCTCTAAGTTGCCCAGGCTGGCCTAAATCTGCCATCCTCCAGCCTCAGTGTCCCTAGTAACTGGGATTACAAGTAACACACCCAGCTTCCTATTTTTACTTCTTAAGAGTTTGGCCTTATCTATGCAGTACATATGTGACTCTTAAAATACAGTCTCCTCCTCTTTATTTTTCTTCTAGAGCTCTCATTGCTCTCCGCATCAACCCTATACCTTTCTAGATTTCAAATATTTCTACTTACACAGTTCCTGAGATCCCACAATCTGATTTCTTGATTCCTATTATCAAGTCACTAGATGTAGCTGACCAGGTCATGTGATGAGAACAATAGACCCCCCACCCCACATGTGACACCAATGGTCTTTCATTGTCACTCAGAAGTCCCTGCTCCAGATGGAAAATGTCTAAAATTCCCCCAGTACATTTAAACCTCACTGAGTTGCTGAGGCTGGTCCTCCTGTCTCAGCCTCCCAAGTACTAGGATTACAAGTAGGCAGCACCATGCCCAGCTTGTTCCTACCAATGCTATCCTCCTTTTCTCATGATATTTTTATCTTCACTCTTCATATTTTTTCTCCAGGCTAACTCCCCGCGCTCTTCCTATGGAGTTGTGCTCCATAAATCATTTCCATTTTAATTTATACTTCTTTAAATCTTCCTCTCACCTGACAATTCTCTTTGTCTACCACACATTTGTAGGTCTCGCCCATCAAGATTTCTTCTCCCACCTTATGTCTTTGAGTCATTACTTTGCTTTTGTCCTTTGAACTGCAAGATTCTGAAAGGGACTATTTTAAAATCATAGCATTTTACTCACTTGTCAAGCTCTTGCAATCTGGCTTCCACTTTATAAAATTGTCCTCTAAAACGTTTCTAGTGACCTCTAAACTCTAATTCCAGTAGTTTGTCCTGGTCTCCATCCTCCTTAAACTCCCTGCAATGATTGTTAGACTTGATTGGTATTTTCTTTAAACTACTTTTTTATGATTTCTCAGGACACTTTTATAATGGCTTCCTTTCTGAATGCTCTCACTCCCTTGTTCACTTGCACCAATTTCTAAAATTAGGCATTCCATAAACATCTTCATAAGCCCCATTTAATAATTCACTAGGCAACATCTTCCTAAGTCCCATTTAATAATTCACTAGGTGAACAATCTTGAGGACTGTCCATGGGGGTACATCTCCTGGATTTTGAAAATGACGTAACACACTTTGGGGGCTCAAAGCATAAGGCCCAAGAGTAGTTAGAGAAGAAACTACATGTTCAGATCCCATGCGATGTACTTCTAGGACTTCTTGGGCCAATACACATCATAGTTTATTATGGCAATATTTTTAACTATCTGAAAGCAGAGATCTAAACTATAATTAAAAAACAAAAATGTTAACTTTTCTTTTAGCATTTCTACTGTGCAAATTCATCCTATTACTATGTCTATACTGACCATAGTTATGCCATTAATAATCATCTGTTACTTCTCATTGGAAATCAGTTCTGTTTCTTCAATTTTAAAGGCCTAATTATTTTAAATCATTAAATATTTTGCACACATAATATTATAGTTTCATGTGATATAGTTTCACTATATCAAAGTTCATTTTATATCATATATCCTTTTATAGTTTCACTTTTTGATACAACCTGGTCTTTATAGTATCCTTTCAGAATAAGAATGAAATGTATTATGTTCTTTCAGTCAGGAAATTAGGAAATATTTAATCAGATTCATTGCCCAAGTCAACAAATATTTATTGTGCATTGGTTATATGTAAGTAACTCTTCCTGGTATTAAGTATTCAAGCCAGACAAAACCTTTTCCCCTGCAGCAGGCATGTTTCATTGCAATGAATTAAACTGGGTAAGATATTAGCATATCTATAGTTTATATCTGCCTCTTCCTGCAATGAATGCAGTACTGAATAGGATGTAACAGCTTTTAGTAAACACATTAAGCTGGACAGATAGGAAGGTCTTCTAGAAAGAGGAACTGGTTCACACTGGGCAGAGGTTCTCAACAAGGCGTGACATTTGGCAATATATGGAGACGTTTTTAACCATCACAACTCAAGGAGAAGGGTGTGACTCAACATTTAGCAATGCTACTCAACATCCTATAATGCACAGCAGCTACCTCCCAAACAAAGAAATATCTGGCCCAAAATGTCAACAGTGCCCAGGCAGAGAAGCCCTGCGCTAGGCTTAATTGTTAGATTCTCTCTTAGAAAGGGAACGTAAACCATATTTCTACAATCTCTCCTACCTCTGACCATCTCCTTTCAAGCCTCTGATCTTTTGTTGTTGTTCCATGCTAAACTGTTCGGTTGAAATATGTACCTTCCATTTGTTTTCTGGGCTGTTCTCAAGGGTCAATCAATGCTTACTAAAGTTTCTGAACAAGCACTAAGGTAGTAAGTTCTGTGCCTGCTGGGCATAATTATAGGAAACAACTTCGTTTTTAAAATCTCATAACAAGAAGTACAAGCACAATCCACAAATTACAATTCCTTTCCAGTGTGTTTGTGCCCTCAGTAGCTCACAGCAGGCCTATATCACCGACTCCACCAGCCACCATTTTTTTTTAGCTACCTTCCTGAAATACTAGAAGCAACAAACTTTACAGGGTGAGAAAATACTACACATTTTCCCCACATAGTTCAGTATTTGTTTTTCATATTATTCCACATTTTCCCCATATATATCAGTATTTTTTCTCATATAGTTCTCTTGCAGTACAATAGACAATAAATTACTTAAATCATGAAGGAGGAATTTTGTGGTAAAAACTCACAGGGACAGTAATCCAAATTCACTCTTTTTTTCCTTTTAAATGCTGAAAAAAAATTAGGTTGTAAGGTCATTGTACTTATAGTACTATATGACTGAATATGAACTGTTAGTTGACAATGATGGAACCCCAAATGGAATTTATACATTTACTACTTATGTAACATCAGATAAATGTTTTAAGCTTTCAAAGGCTTAATTTAGTAATATATTAAATAAATGAGCTTAGCTAGTTGCTGGCAGGAGAATCCTGAGATTGAATTTGGTATCACCAGTTTCTGTCTGTGAGGCCATCAGCAAATCACCCCACTTTTTAGAGAGATTCTAATAAGTCAAGATTAATGTGGCCATTTCAATATTTTTGACACTCATGTTGTCACTATAGATGGTTATCTTGAATGTGTCTCCTACAGACACAACTAAAAATCACCCAAAACTTACTAACACATGATAGCCAATGTTCAGGATTTCTAGACTGGTCAAAATTAGGAAGATTCTAAGCTCTTTTTTCTAAGTAAAATAATTATATCTAGGCATAGAAGCATAACAGTAGAAATAGTTCTTAATATCATCTTTTTTAACATGCACATTCGAAATATTTTAGATTCACTGGGAATCTACTAATCATTTGAAAGGGACTATTTCTCTTAGCTGATAACAATGAAACATTTTCTCTGAGAATTCTGTTACCTCAGAATTTCCCTTCTTTCCTGACTTAAAACTGCCCGAGCTCTTCACTAGCAAGCAGAAATGTCACCAACTACAAGGGAGGTATCAGAGCTGACTCTCCCCACTGCGTCAGAGCTGGCTCTCTGCTCTCTGTGCTGCCATCTTGGTCTGTTGCTACTGATCCTAAAGAGCCACTGGTGACAGTCAGAAGCCGACCCCAGACACTAGTTTTTGATTCTGTGAATTTCTAATTTCCTGTACTCATAAGAAGTCAATCTCTAACACTTATGAAGAGTCACCTCTTTAAATGACAAATAATAAGTGCTGAGGGAATATTAAAATGAAATGAAATCCCTCTATTTACTTTTCACTTAGCCACATGTGCTTCCATCTATTCCGACCGTTTTTCTAAGAAAGCCTGTTGCATATGGCAGTCTCCACCTCCCTCAGGCTTTAAAGATTAGATGCACAGAGGAGCAATTCTAGGGCAACATTTTACAGAATAAGAAATGCCACCTTTCCAGTATCCCTCCTGTGTTATATTTCTTCAGAATACCCAGATAAGTGGCCACACTATATCTTGTTACATAGGTTTTCACTTCAGAAGAAATGGTCTGATTCCTCAAAAAGCTGACATCTTTATTGGAGATAAAAGACCAAAAAATGTAAAAAAAGAGTAGCCCATTAAAATCTTTAATAAATTATAGTAAATCTTCATAGTATCTACAAGCAATATGGACTCAAGATGTTGGCGAATAGTATATAGATGAGCTAGTCTTAAAGCATCCATGATTATATGCCATTTCCATTTAACCAACTAACCTGTTATTTAATGATGACAAATGTTAGAGCAAAATTAACTATGCATTTGCTTTCTCTTAAGCATGTCCTATATTTCCATTAGAAAGTCTGAGAGATGTTCTTCTTGTTAAAAATCTTCAACATTTTGACCAACAAAAGTTTATATGAAATCCTGCAGCATATCAGGAACTGATGTACTTTATCTTCTGACATTTTAGTGCTCAGAAAGAGTTCATTTTGTTTTACAGCATGTTTTATTATCTTTCTTTGTTCACCAAGTTCCTTCCATCTCACTTTCCCTGAAACCACAGGATTCTCTTCATGCTCAAGAATCCTCTCCTATTCACATCTTCTAAAATCTTCTTTTCTTTCCTTGTATGCAATTTTCTAGCATTCCCTGGATCTTACTAATTTTATAAGTGTTATGATATAAAATGCATTGACTTTGTCGATTCTAGACATTTGAACTTCCTCTTACTGATTCTACCTCCTGTGCATGGTACCTAAAATTTGTTTACAGTTTGTGTATATGAACATTACTCTGTAAAAATATTCTTACAAAATAGTGGAAAGAGTATAGGATACCTGAGTCCTAGTCCTGCAATGCTTGGCACTCTCTTTCCTCAACTGTAGAATGGTACCTTTGGAAGTGATTGTTTGTGTTCCTTTGCCCAGAACTTTATTAAGATGTGCATGTATTGTTACTTGTGTATACCTTAATTTATTACCATTCCCAGGTCTAGAAAAAATATTTTTGAACTTTCAGAACTTTTCTTTGAGAGAAAGTAATTTTGTTCATGATGTCTGTTTCAGTTAGTAAAAATATTTCTTTTTATGTGCTTTTATTGGTGCATTATAGTCTCACATCATAATGCAAATCATGTTGACAGTGACATACATGCACACAGCATTTGGTGCCCCCCCACACCTCCCCATTTCCCTCCTTTCCCATACAGAGTACCGAAATTGACATTGGTATATTTACATATATACCTAAAGTCAATGGTAGTATTTCCATTAATGAACCTCAGTCTTCTTCCTCCCCTACCCTTAGACCTCCTCCCTGGCTCCACTGAGGTTTCTCCTCCATTATCTGGAGTCCCTCTGGTATCCCAATTACTCCCTAGCTTGTATATATTAGAGAAAACATATGACCCTTCACTTTCTGTGATAGGCTAATCTCACTTAACATAATGTTCTCCAGATCCTTCCCTTTTCTTGCAAATGATATAATTTTGTTCTTTATTGCTGAGTAGAATTTCACTGTGTGTATTTCCCATAATTTTGTAATCCATTCATCTGTTAATGGATACCTGGGTTGGTTCCATAGTTTGGCTATTGTGAATTGTGCTGCTATGAACATGGGTATGCATACATTACTGTAGTTCTCTGGTTTCAGTGTCTTTGGAAAGATACCCAGTAATGGTATAGCTGGATCAAATGGTGGATCCATTCCCAGTTTTCTAAGGAATCTCCACACTGATCTCCATAGCAGCTGAACTAGTTTGCAATCCCACCAATAGTGTAGAAGAGTTCCTATTTCCCCACATCCTTGCCAACATTTATTGTTATTTGTAAAAATATTTATAAGAGGCTAAATGATTTCCCAAAGATTAGATGTCCCATAAATTGTAAAGCTGGAAGCAGACTCCGGGGCCCCAGCTTTCCCACACTATACACTAACTCACTAACTGCAGGATGCACCTCCTGCTTCTAGACTTCTCCTGAAATTGTAATTTGTCATCTTCTAAGTAGTAGACAATTAAGGCCTGAGATTCATTTTCCTTGCAAATGAATAATTAGTGAATGTCAATTTCATGGTTTTTTTCAGTCCGTGCAAAAGACAAAAATAGTCATGTTAAAATACTTAACAGCACTTTAGCTGTGATGATGCACCAATTCCTGGAGACAATGAACATAAATACTATTACTGTTTTCTTCCTTAAAAGATCATCTAATCTGGTCTCATTAAAAAGTTTACTTAACATTTATCTTCTCTATAGACAACTTCAGGAATGTTTTGCTAATTAGATACAAGAAAGATAGGATAGTCTCCTCATCTAAAAATTACTTTATTTACACATGCTTTCAGGTTTTTATTGTTTCCTATTTTTTCTAACCCCCCTTACAGCACGAGGTATCTCAAACCCCAGCAGCTGCCATCTGGCTTGTTTTACATAACTCTCGAAGCCCATTCAAGTGGCAATATACTGGAGAAGAATAAAAAAATATATATTGGATGGAGCCCAGGAACTGCACTGAAAATAGCTTTTTAAAAGTCATTGAGCATAACGGTGGGAATAATAGGGAGGTCATAAGCAGCAGCTGCTTGGGGAGCGCTGGGATAATTCTCCCATCAGTGTGCCCCAGGTACAGTCCAGAAAGCAAGGCTCTTAGTACCTCCACACTCTCCTTTCGTTTTCGTGCCTGTCTATCACTCACATTTCAACAGCTGACAAGCACCTGGGATCCATTTCCTGCTGGATTTCATAAATTCACGTTAATTTGGGTAATATCCCAGTTGTAACAGCGAGAACCTTCCCCCAAGTTGAGCGAGCATCTTTAATATTTCATTTCATATTCATGTATCACCTCGCATTATTTTTAGTTTCTAATGGAAAGAGCAGATGAGGCTTCATAAAAGATTACTGGGAGCCCTAGAAATAGCTTTCTCACTGTCCTAGTAGATTGTTTTTTCTTTTCCTGAGAGGGCAGAAAAGAATTTTCTTCCAAGACGGATATTTGGTAGTGAACAAAAGGGAACCTTCCCAAGATCACTAAGAATCACCTTGGCATATAAGAATATCTAATTTTATTGTTGTTGTTTCTTATTTTTTAATTTTTAATTATGAGTACAGTATAACATTTCAGTACATGTATATAATATACAATGATCAGATCAGGGGAGTTGGTATATCCATCACCTCCAACATTGAAATTGAGAATATTCAAAATCCTCTCTCAAGCTATTTTGAAATATACAATTTAAATGTTGTCAACCATATTTATGATTCTGGGCTACTGAACACTTGAATTTGATCCTCCTATGTAACTGTATTTTGATATCCATTAGCTATCCCCTCTCTGTCCCATCTCCCCTTCACCCTACCTGGCCTCTGATAATGAGTATTCTACTCTCCTTCAATAAGATCAACATTTTTTTGACTTCCACATAGAAGTGAGAATATGCAGTATTTGTCTTTCTGTGCATGACTTACTTTGCCTAACATAATTTCCCCTACTTCCATCCATGTTTGCACAAATGACAGAATTTCATTCTTTTATGACTGAATAATATTCCAGTGTATACATATATCACATTTTCTTTATACATCCATTCACTGATGGACACCTAGGTTAAATCTATGTCTTTGCTATTGTGAATGATGCTGTATTAAACTTGAGGGTGCAGATATCTTCATACAGATTTCCTTTCCTTTAGACATATACCCAGGAGTGGGATCATATGGTAGTTCTATTTCTAGTTTTTTTAAGGAACCTCCATGCTGTTTTCCATAATGGCTACACTAATTTACATTCCCACCTGCAGTGTATGGGAGTCCCCTTTTCTCCACATCCTAGCCAGCATTTATTTTTTGATAATAGAAGTTCTAACTGGGTGAGATGATACCTCCTTGTGGTTTTTATTTGCATTTCCTTGATGATTAGTGATGCTGCTCATTTTTCATATACTTATTGGCCATTTATATATCTTCTTTTAAGAAATGTATAATCAGATTATTTGCCCATCTTTTAATTGGATTATTTGATTTTTGTTGAAGTTCCGTATGTATTCTGGGTATTAATCATTATTGATGAATAGGTTACATGTATCTTTCCCAGAAAATGTGTAATCTGAATTCTTCCAAGAAAACCTACTGGAAGATACCAACTAATCCTTACATTTTTTTTCTCCTACCAAATCTTCTCATTTATATTATTTAAAGAGAATGTTATGTTTCATTGAGATATCAAAACACTGTCAGAAAAGAGATACATCTGTAAGACACACAGACACACACAGACACACACAGAGACACAGCACAGTTTACTCCTTTTCAATTCCAAATAATTTACTTAATATTAGTGTCTTGTAACTTCTGCATTTTGTTGTTTTTTAAAAGAATTTTTCACCGGGCATGGTGGCGCACCCTTGTAATCCCAGTACTTTGGGAGGCAGAGACCGGAGGATCTGGGTTCGCAGCCAGCCTCAGCTTGCACACGCGTGTGCGCGCGCGCACGTTCTCTCTCTCTCTCTCTCTCTCTCTCTCTCTCTCTCCCTGTCTCTCTCTCTCTCTCTCTCTCTCTCTCTCTACTTAGTGAGGCCTCCGCAACTTCGTGAGACCCTGTCTCAAAATAAAGTATAAAAAATAGGGCCGGGGGTGTAGTGTGGAGGTAGAACACCCCTGCGTTCAATCCCCGGTACTGCAAAAAAAAAAAAAAGAATTTTTCTTTTCCATTTCCCTTATTAATCCACTGATTTTTATAAAATTGTATAGTGTGTAATGTAGTGAAAAGCCCAACATACCAGAATATATTTTTAGAATGAAGACATTCTACAAATGATAGATTTTTTTTTCCATTTTAGGCCTTATGAAAAATGGATTTGAAACTTATAAAAAATGTATCTGGAACATCTGAGTGCATGATTTTTTATTGGATTTTAGAATTCAGATCTATGATTTAGAAGCAATTCCTTCCTTTCTGAAAGTAGCCATGCAAAATTGATTTTAAGGCGAAAGAAAGGGTGTAATTTGGATTTTGGACCCTTTGCTCGGGACTGAGATTGTCTTCACTTCTCTTGGCTCTCTTCAGCCCTGTCGTGTCCTAATGGAGAGGACACCTGTGCTGTCACACTTCTTACAAGGGTTGGCTATAGATGAAGCTGTAAATAGCTGTGTTTTTCTTTGTGCCATTTAACCTGTTAGTTCCACATCTATCATGCACCCAGTGTGGCTTT
Source organism: Glis glis (assembly GCA_004027185.1). NCBI lineage: Eukaryota > Metazoa > Chordata > Mammalia > Rodentia > Gliridae > Glis > Glis glis. The sequence goes on along the minus strand of PVJS01000576.1, from coordinate 53,472 downwards.
CTTACTAATACTTTGTGTGTGTATGTGGTACTGGGGATTGAACCCAGGGGCATTCTACCTCTGAGCTATACCCTATGCCCTATTTTATTTTTATTTCGAAACAGGGTCTCACTAGGTTGATGAGAGTCTCACTACTTGCTGAGGCTGTCCTTGAGCCTGTGATCCTCCTGTCTTGGCCTCCCAGGTACTAGGATTACAGGCGTGTGCCACCATGCCTGGCTTATCTTTTTTTTATACTTTTATTGGTGCATTATAGTCTCACATCATAATGTAGTTTGTACTGATAGTGACATACATGGACACAGTATTTGGTGGGCTTTCTCTCTTTAAGGAAATGTCTTAATATCTTACATTCCTGGCATCACTCCAAGAGAGAATTTGCATTTGTTTGTTTGTTTGTTTTTGTCCCCACAAAAAAGCAAAAAAAAAAAGAAATGACCAGCCCAAAGGAATGATTCAGTAATGGTGGACACTCAAGCAAAACTCTAGTAACTATGGAGGAGGTGTCTAGGAGATGTGACTGAAACATTCTCAAGTCTGAAAATGCACTGAGGAATACAAATCCCACATTATTATTCTTATGAAAACCAGAGATGTATTAAATCACTAACCAATTTTCAAAATATCTTGGTGCTCAGCCTCTGAAAGCAGTTCTCCCTCAGTGGGACTGCTTACGTTGTACATCAACTTCCACATTCTGATTTTTAGCTCAGCTAATGGAATAAGAGCCAATCGAGTAAAACCATGACTAGAACACTGTCCAGCTTTCTGACTTTAGAAAGCAGCTGTGCCTTTCTGAATGTTATTTTCCTCCTCTAAAATGAGGACTCTCAAGTATATTTTTTAAGAGTGGCTCTTCCATAAGCTTCTTGGGTTCTAATTTGTATGATACCTCTCTACTTACATAAGCTATTTAATGCTTCCACACTTGTTTCCTCATCAAGAAAATGGATGCAGTACTTGCAATAGAAGGACTTATATCAAATGCACTTAGTTTGTTTTGGGTCATTTATAGCTATTGTTTGATTTTGAGAATTATTTTCACATTTTCACAAATACATTAAACAACAAGCAAGCATAACTCAAAAATATAAACAACATAATTCTTAAATATTCATATATAAGCTGACAGTTATCAAGTGATTACTTAGTATATGCCAAACATGAAGCCCTTCATTTGTAAGTCTCAGTTAATCCTTACAGTAACACAGTATCAAAGATATAATTATCCTTGGTTTGCCTATGGAAAAACTTACTTAAATAAGTATACAGTCCTGCAAGTAAAAAAAAAAAAAAGTGCTAGAGGTGGCATACGAGGGGAAGCAGGCTTTGATCCCAGCGTCCACGTTCAGTCACTGTGCTCTGCCGCCCCCACACCAGAGTCTTCTCCCTTCAGCCTAGATGACAAACACATGAGTAAATGCAGCATTAGATCCTAATAAAAATCAACCTAACCATCTTCCTCGTATCATTTTATAATTCAGATGTTATCTATATTAGTTTTGTTCCAAACTTGTCAATTTGGAATGAAACATACATATATACATATCACACACACACGTATATTATGCATTCATATATATGTGTATATGTATATATGTACACACGTGTGTATGTACACACAAGTATCTATATCTAATTATGTATATATACATATATATATATAAGCATGAAAACTCAAAGTCAAAGACAATTTTCAACCATATATGTTACTCTCCTGCCCCTCTTTCCTACCAGAATCACCTATAGAGTTTCTGAAGTTTCTTAGGAAGCTCAAAGGCTTGTTTAGATTTCTCCTGAAATTCACCTAATACAGATAAAATTGGTATGGCAAGGCCTCTCAGAACACCATAGACAAAACTCCCTCAAAACACACACGCTCCTCTTCACCTCAGATGTAAGGAGCCAGAGCTTCGACCCCACTGCAGTCCATAGCTGGTGAAAATTCATGACATTTGAAATCCACACATTTCCGTCCCCGTGTTATCATCAGAGTGCAGCACTTCACAACACGGAGGGAAAATCAGAGTTTCATTCTTCAGATTAATGCTCTTCTTTCACAGAAATGACTTTCAGCTATTTTAGACTATATGCTGTTCACTTGGAAAGCAATTTATATTCATTCACTTATAGTCATTATTCACTAATATCACGGGTTGATGGACTTAAAAAGCCTAGCTTTTCATTAGTTCTGTTTGCAAGGCTAATTTTTCTAGCGTTTGATCATTTTACTTCCAGTTGCCCCTTTTCTCCAGAACTTTGTGTCTCGTAGTCATTCTTTTCATAGAGCAATCTATTACATGTTTCTATGTAATCATTCTACAAAGAGGTTCCCGTAACCCCTAATAATGAGAGCAGGTGCTTACAAAAGCAGAAAGGTTCATGTTCCTTGTGCTAATTATGCACAGAAAGTTCTACTTTTCACTTACCAATGAGATAATTAAAATGTGAGTCTTGGGGCAGAGAAGATCAGCAGTTTAAATACTCATATAACACATATATTATTGGCTAGTAATTTGCACTGAATATATACATTTAAAATCTGCTTCATTTCTCAAGTATCCTATTTACTTTTGCAGCTGCTGTTATTGCTAAATTTGAATTAGTCATAGTGACTATATACATCACTATTCCCTTATCAAAACCCAATGGTAAGCTGGGTGTGGTGGCATACACTTGTGATCCCAGTACTTGGGAGGCTAAGACAGGAGGATCACAGGTTTGCGGCCAGCCTCAACAATTTCGTGAGGCCCTGTTTCAAAATAAAAAATAAAATAGGGATGGGGGTGTAGCTCAGTAGAATGCCCCTGAGTTCAATCCCCAGTACTAAAAAAAAGCCAATGATGAAAATAAGAAATGTCTCCATGATATATAGGGAGGGAGAGACAGAGAGAGAGAGAAGGAGAGATATAAGTCCACATAAAGTTATTTTTCTTATTGAATTTTACTTATTAAGAACATGTCTAAAATCTATTTTGCTATTCAAAGGCACACCCATGAAATTTTCTTATGAAGTGGCAGATTCTAGTACAGTGCACGAGGAGCCTAGGGAATAAAGAGACAATGCCTTGTATTGGTGATTCCTGCTAATAGGAATATTTTTAGTGATAGTATGATATCCTGTATTTTAGTTGCTATGTACTTTCTCTTTTTTTCTACTTCCTGCTATACCTCATGTGGTAACACACATGAGGGTATATGGATATCATTATACCAGAATAATTAGGTAGAACCATTTGTTGAGATTTTTTTTAAATTGGGGAATATTTTCTAGACCTCACAATGGAGTGATAAGTGAATCCTTTCCTGTCGTGAACAGAATTGTTCTGGACATTACTATGTCCCAGGAACTTCACACATAATAACATCTCATCCTTTAATCCGCACCACAATCTGTTAGGCATTTGCCGGTCTAGCATTAGAATATGGGATTTGTACCAAAATAACCACAACTTAAGATGTGACATTTTTACTGCCAAAGCAAATTATAGAGATAAATGCAATAGCTGGACAAAAGAAAAATGTTGCTTCTACATAAAGGAGTTTAAAAGGCTCCTTTAAAAGGTAACATTAGGGTCAGACCTGAGGAAAAAACAGTATTTCTAATTTCATTCCAAACCCAACAACTTCCCCTTTGCTTTAGATGTGTGGCATTATTCTTGGGTTCAACAAACAAGGTTAGGGTATTGTGTGGGAGAAACGTGATATGCAGACAGAGATGCAAAGAGAAAGGAAAGAGATTGAAGGCCAGAGAATACCTGATATACCCAGCAAGGACTATGGGTGAGAGAGTGTATCTTGGTAAAAAAGAGATAGTGAAAAACATGAAAGGAATCAAGTTCTTATTTAAAATGTACACAGGGCATAATGGAGCACACCTATAATCCTAGTACTTGGAAGGCTGAGACAGGAGAATTACAGGTTTGAGGTCAGTTTTAGCAATTTAGCAGAGCCCTCAGCAACTTAGCAAGTCTCTGTTTCAAAATAAAAAATAAAATAAGGCTGGGGATGTAGTTCAGAGGTAGACTGCCCCTGGGTTCAATCCCCAGTACCAGAAAAAAAAAATTACTTTCAATTTTTAATTTTATGCTTATCATTACTTATTTTTATTTTTTAATATTATTTAGATCCATCAAGAAATCATGACCAAAATATATTTTTGTGTACAAAATGAATGAAGCTAACTTTAAATATCTTATCTACTCTTTCAATTTTTCAGAATTTTTTGCTTTTTTAAACATTCATTTTGTTTTTGTTTTATTTTCCTACTTCTTAGGTAGTTTTATATCACAATATGGTCTGGAAAAAATAATTACCATAGACCATATTATAATTATCAGATACCTAGATTCATTTAAGACCTGGAATTTAAGCAAAAATTTAATTAGCTATGAAATTCATGGACTCGTCATTATAAGAACCTAACTTTCATTAAATTCCTTGTAAGAATCTTAAGTCCTTTCTAAGCATTGAAACTTGTTTAGATTTATTCAGAAAAGTCGAAATTTTTTTTGGCAGTTAGTATCTGAAGGAAAAATATCTGTAGTCTAAGCAATTTTTGAAAGTAAGACTATCATGGGAAAATTCGATAATTCCGTGGAGAGTCCTGAGGAGTTTCCAGGCCCGGGGATGGGAAATTCACCTCAGGGTCCTTGGCTTCTGTGGAAAAAAGAATTTCAGCACACACCAGTCAGAGACAAAGACAAAGGTTTTATTTAGGAGCAGTGGGGATACACGTCCAAGGGAGAACACGGGCCACCTGGAGAGGGTGAGAGGGCCTTGGGGTCTTTACAATCCTTGTTTTATAGGGGACCCTGAGAGGGGGTGGCTAGGGCCACATGGCAGGGATAGGATGACGGGGGTGGCCGGTCTCCTTTCTTTGAATCCTTAGGTTCTCGCCATTTCATTGGTGGATGCTAGGTCATGCCTTGGCTTGACAAATGGTGAAACTTCCTTTGGGAATTTTTTGTTTGCCAAGCATCCCAGGAAGTTCAGGTGTCAAGATAGGCCATTATGATTAAAAAGTATAGGCCAGGCCTATTGAGGACCTAAGAAAAGGACAGGCCAGATGGGCCATTATGATTAAAAGTGTGGCCTATTAAGGGCTTTTGCCTAAGAAAGAGCAGACCCTGTAAGGTAAAGTTAAGGATTATGAAGTTTCTAGATTTTAAAACTATGTTTTCCCTTTCCTTCCCAATTTGTCTCCTTTCTACCTAATATTTTATTTCTCCTATCTTACCTCAAGACTACCATTAAATTCAACAGGCTAATTTTTCCTGTTTCTCAGTAAATCTAGCATGACATGGAAAAAGATCACAATTCTTAGTTTCAAATATACATGAAAATAATGTCCTTGAATTAGGAGTAATGTTATATGAAAAATGTAATTGTTGTTGCTTTTTATTTTTCTTAAGTGGGTATGGATAGTGTCATCTGTGTTTTATTTTTGTTGTTTTGTTTTTGGAGGGGGGCTATACTGGGGATTGAACCCAGAGGCATTACCACCAAACTATACCCCCAGTCCTTTTTATTTTTATCTTTTTAAACAGGGTCTCATTAAGCTGCTGAGAGTTTTGCCAAGTTGCTGAGGCAGGCCTTGAAACTGAGATCTTCCTGTCTCAGTCTCCCAAGTACTAGGATTTCAGGTGTTTGCCACCATGCCTGGCTTCATCTGAGTTTAATTATGTAACTACTACAGTGATTCTCAAAGATAGGTAGCATGGAATCAACTAGAGGGCTTGTTAAACTAGATTGCAGAATTCTACCTTCAGTAGGTCTAGAGTGGGACTTGAGAATGTGCACTTCTAACACGTGACTCGTGATGTTGATGCTGCTGGTCCAGGGCCCTTTAAGAGCCCTTGTGAGGATACACCCAATACATAAGCACACACACAGATAACTACTTTTTTAAATTAATTCTTGACTATGAAGGGCATGTTATTTTTTAAAGATGCCCGTGTGCTTGTGCATCATTCAACCAGCTACATTCTTTAATATGTTGGATTTTTTTCTTTGTTACACGGTAGTGAATAAAACCATTTCTACCTTCTGGAGCTGTTTTGATGTACAAAGCTGCCAAAACCAATTCTCTGCTGCCGGGGATGTCTTAAATGCTGAGGTCAAATTGTCAATAGAATCCTGCCTGGGTGGATTTAATGCTAGTCAGATAGATACAAAATTGGCACTTCAATAAACTACTTTGATAAACTTTAATAACACAAGTTCTTTTAACCTGGGAGCCCTGATTAAAACACAAATAAGCAAGGAAATCCCTATTGTTAACTAAGCTCATTTTGCATATTTATTGCTATCCCTTTTAATTTGTAAGGACATGTCAGGCTGTGTAATGAAACCTATTTTCTACTTGCAAATCTTTCATTGTGCCTGTTCCGCGTTGTATTGGATGTAGATGGGTGATGTAAGTTTAGTGGCAGTTTATCTACCTTTGCAAAAAGGATAGAGCACTTTGAAAAAATGCTTGCTGTCATTGACATACATTTTTTTAACTCTCTAATATTGTCCTCAATTTAGTATTCTGTTTTCAAAATCCAAAAATTTAACTTTTTCTCACTCCATCAAAATTAAAATCATAGCTATATTTATTTGGTCATGTATTTTAAAAGAAATGTTGTATTTTGTTGGGTTGAGTAGCGTATTCAGACAACCAACTGTTTAATTCAGCATTATCCCTTGCACAATCTTGTACCTAAAGAAGAGAGAACCCTGAAAAAAAGAGAGTACAATACAAACTAGTATTGGAAAAGGGGAGAATGCAGAATTTCAGAAACACTGGGAACCATTTTGGAATCTAAGAACATTAACTCAAGTCATCCTAAGGCTTTGAGATATTGATGGAGAAAGAGGTTGAGCCCCAAGGATAAGGAAAATCCTAGAGATTTAAGTGTTAACGGATTAAAATATGCCAAATTCACCATTCTGTCACATGATCTGCTTTCTTTTGCAATCTAACTTAGGAGAAATTATGGTAGAAAATATAAAAACCAAATTGCCTATTTTTTTCCTATTCATAAAATTATAGAAGATAAGGTTAAAACTGAATGTCTCATTTTAACTGTTATAGCTATGGATTTCTTAGAGAACTGCCTCTAAATGACTCAGTGGCATAAGCAATTTAGAAATTGCTTCCAGTGTTTGTATTTGAAGACTATAAATTTTATTCATTCATTGATTCATTCAACTACTATTTATCATGCAACTTCTGTGTGCCATGTCCTTGGTGATGACAGCTGTGAACAGGTGTCCCTTTCTCAGCCTGCTGATTAAGGCATAAGTAAGAGCACAAGCACCTAGCATGCAGTGTAGCAAGGGTCCCCAGTCCTATAATATCTGGGTACCTCTCTCAAGCTGAAAGAATGCTCACTTAGAATTTAAATTATATGCGGGGGACAATTCAATCTAACCTATATAACTTTTCCCACTTACCTTTTCCTTTAGTAGCAACTGCAAAGGAGAAACGTGTCTCTTTAACCTTTGGGAAGCTATTTTCCCTTTCAACACAGAGAGGAAAGCTTCAGATCAGAACTAATTGTTCCATGATTGATTGATGGTTTCCCTCCTGTTGCTACATACAGCCAGATGACATGCATTATACACACAACAGGAGGTAAGAGAGTCAATCAATTAGTGGAACAATTAGTTCCAGTTTTTACAATTTATTTGAGGTTGTAGATGAAATTGCTTGAAAATAATAAGAATGCTAAAGATCAGTGGTGAAACCTAAAGAAATAAAGTTGCATTCAAGTTCCAGAGGCAGATGCCTAGTGGATGCTGCTCTTCTGCCAGGTAGGCAATGTTAATGCAGTAACAATTACACTTTGGCAGCAATTAATAAATAGACTGTCAAAACTAGTCAGGTTGTATTCATGGTTTTGGAAGGCTGCAGATTTTATCTTTGACGTGATGTGGCTGAAGGGTTCCTGGAAAACTCAATGTGATTAATTAATTCCCAGGATGCAATTCTGTGACTCCCCTTCTGTGGATGTTAGGTTGAAAACCTGAGGGACCAAATATTCAGTGCAACCTGATTCCTTCTGTGGGGTCCGTACTGAATTGATATTTATATTTAGTAAATTCATTATGTAGCAATAGTGTAAGATTTGTGAGACTGATGAACCAAGAAAACAGGAGTCAACTTGGAGTAATAAAATTTGATGGGACCCTCATGTTACACAACATTCTAGATGTAGTGTCTGTTATCATATCAGGGTCTAAAATTCAGGGTAGAGTAGAAATTCAGGGTAGACCAAGGGTTATGGCCCAGCTCTAACTGAATCCAAAGTTATGTCTCATGTGAGAGTCTAAGCCTGGCAACAGACTGAGGGCCTCTCTGGTCCAGAGAGTGAGCAAGCAGAAAGAAAAACAGAAAAATGAAAAGAACATTTCATATAAGATGGCAAAAAGGGAAAACATTTAAGAATTTTAATACAAATTCTATTTATTTATTTATTTATTTGTTTATTTTTCAGTACAAGGGATTGAACCCAGCGACATTCTACCTCCGGGCTACACCCCAGCCCTATTTTTTTTTATTCTTTATTTTGAAACAGGGCCTCACTAAGTAACTGAGGCTGGCTGTGAACTCAGATCCTCTGGTCTCAGCCTCCCAAGTACTGGAATGACAAGCATGCACCACCATGCCCGGCTCAAATTCTATTTATTTTAAGCAAGATATAGGAAGGAGTTTAAAGCCATAATTCTATTGTTTTGAATTTAGAGATTAGCCCATTCTTAATTAATTATGACCAGAGCTGCCTCCACCCAGAATGTAAATCCCTGATGTGTTTTACATTAGCTAGTAGTTTGTCCAGACTTTAGTAAAGGAATAAATAGGGTACTGATATTAATCTGTATATATGTATAGTAGTTAAAACTCAAGCACATTCTGATAGAAATACTCTAGAGTTACTTAAGCTGAATCCCTCAGAGAAAGTTAGTATTTTTAAAAGGTAACACAGCTACTTTGATGAATAAATAATTTATTGCTATAAAAACTCTGATGGAGACAAGTAAGACAGCTAAGAAATAAGGCAGGCAAATAAAATACTATCACCCAGAAAAACTACATAATACCAACAGGAAAATTAATTCTAAATGTTAACTCTTATTTCTAGACCAAAATAGAAAAAAATCATTTCACTCCGTGCAAGTTTTACAATAAAAATCTTGTAGAAATTTGTTATAAAATTCTATTTTGTAATTTAATTCTAGGAATTAACTGGAAGAAAAGCAAATTGATATTCTCAGCTCCTTATCTTTGGTGTCTTAGTACTTAGATCAACTTCATTTCTAATTAATTTTACTAATCCCTTTAGTTAATGAATAAGTAAATCAGGGCTCAGGGAGAAAAATCCATCAATTGCAAGAAGAGTGGTAGAAAATTGTTAATTCAGAAGTGACCCACAGCTACAAAAGTGAACTTGTCAACAGCTTTGCAATTTTGTTAATATTCTAATTTCTGTTTTATTATTCTTTGTGGAGCAAAATGTTTCACAGTTAATCTCTATGGTACTTTTGTTTCTGGGCTCTCTAAAAGACTTTGGCTTGGCAGTGGCCAAATATTTGAATATAAATTGATTTTATGCAATACACAGAAAACAAGTATTTTATTGACATAAATGGTTTCTTTATTTGTAGAATCACACAAAAATTATTTAGAAGCAGCATGATCCCTCTCTGGATGGTATTAGAATTCCATGCCTAAATGAAGTTGAACATTAACTTTATGAGGTTTTGTTTTGTTTGTTTTTTTTTTGTCTTTCACAGTAGCATAAATGCCCATGGTTAGAAGTGTCAGGTGTTTCGAGATGTAGATAAAAGCCTCAAGAAACAAGATGTACGTGTGAAAGGTGACAGAATGACCATATGGAAAGAAGTTGCTACAGTTTATCTCTCTTCCATTCCTATTCAAAAAGGAAATGCTCATATTTAAGGACTTTGGCCATTTTCTCTCAATTCGGTTGATAATAGCAAAAGACTCAGCCCTCAGTTACATATGTAACACAGAACATGCCCAGTCATCATGGCGACGGGCCACTGGGAGAAGGGGAAGCCTGTGGGAATTTGTGGAACCTTAACCCTTTGTACACTAACATTCTGATATCAATTGGTGTTCTGGTATCGATTTCCAGTCTTCCTTCACTGAGAAAAGGATTTCTCTCATTAACCAACATGGCCAATAGAGAAGTCTCAAGGGCAGTAGAGACTTGTGCTGCTGTCTAAGTTCTTTGATGCATTTGAATGCCACACCATTTGTGGCTCTTCCAGCAAGCTGTTTTTCTCATTCACAACTGTATCCAGTCTCTGATGATGGATGTCTACCCAGTGCCATCTTAATCAGTTGATTTCCACAGAGACTTTTCTTCTCTCTCACACCCTCTGTAAAATGCTGTCTGGATTCTTTACTTGTAATGAATAACAGCATGATTTTGCAGCCACATGCTCCCCTCTTTCAACACTGAATGCTCTATATCCGCTTTCTCCCTACCAGCTGCCTTCTCTCTCGCCACTGTCAGCATTTTGTGATGAAAAAGATTCAGTAATGATGTGTGCCCAATATCGTGGAGGCTTTCTATTCACTCAGGTTTTGAACAGGCTCCATTCTCTTTGCTGAAATGCCCTCTCACCTCTCGAAATATCAAATCCCTCCAGCGTCGAACCTAATCGGATCTTACTTGCAAAACCCAGAAGTGTATCCAGAGCCTACTCACAACACCAGAGAAAAATTAAGAATCATGGGCAAATTCACCTCACTTTACCTAAGTTTGTATGTTTCACTCCTTTAGAAAAGCATCATGCAATATTGGTTCATACAAATATAAATATATATCATAAGCACTTTCAAATTCCTATTGTGTCATAGGAGGGATTAATACATTGTGATGAGTATTGCAAACACAAATATAAATAAGACCCTATCCCCAAACTCAGGTTGCTCAGAGGCTGATAAATGAAATGAAGTATTTATATAAGCAGAAAATCATAATATATGCTGATTCTAGAAATGCAATAATAATGTATTTAAGCCCTGATTTTTCCTTTCCCCAATATAAAGTGGAGGGTGCTTTTTATATGTTTAACAACAGAGAACATGATTTGTTTTCATTACAATTATAAATAGGGGTTCTTTTCCTGGTGTATATTAACTACAAGTAGTTATTTATGCTTCCTTCAGAAAGCTACCAAATGGTAGAAAAAAATATGAAAAGGGTGAAGAACATGAAACTCTGGGCAACATGAAAGTACCTAAACAAAGCAGAACTTCTGAGGTGTTTTACAAGCATAGACAGCATTATATTATTGATGAAGATAGCAGATGTAGGGTATCTACAACACAGAACTGCTTGGGAGAAAGGTACTCTAGAGAGAGGAGACTTTTTTTTTTCCCAGCTGGCCCTTGATATTTCAACAAATTGCCCAAGGATTTCTGCCCGGAGAGTAATTATAATGGAGTAATTTATTAAACAGAATTGCCTATTCACAGCTGGACAACTGGCTCCAGGACACATAGAGGTACCAGAGTTACTATGAGAGCTCTCTGAGTATGGAGTTTCATAGGGAGGGTTTAGGACCCAAAGAAGCAAATGAGGGTACTCAAATCGCAAAGGGTATGAAGTAGAAGAGTAGGAAGAGCCCACCTGCCAGAAAGAAAACAAGATCCACACCCAGAGAAAGGCCTTCCTTATCTTGCAAATCCAGAGAATCCCTAACCTACCTACCCCTACCTGCTCAGTCATCTGGAAGGACTCTGCTCATGAGTACACTGTGACCAGGTCCTCCAAGCTCCCTGTCAACTCTTCCATTCAGAGGAAAGGCTAACTGAGGGAAAGTGACTTGCACAATTTAGAAGAAATCCATGCCAGCATCTGATATTAATTGACAAAGCTTTCTGTCTTCTGAGCCCATGTTCTTACCTAGTACAGAACTGGACTATTCTACATAATCCAGTAATATAACTCACCCGCCCATGTTATATTTGCCTTTATGTTTTTGGTAAGCAGAAAAAATATTCATTTGGTGAGCAATAAACCTGTATATTTAGTGAAAAGGTAAAAACTCAAGGAAGTGTATTGGGAGTCAGAGGGTTATCGCAGGGGACAGCCAGTCATTCCATGTTGTCATCCTTAGATCTATTCGTTGTTCTTTCCAGTTCTCAAAATGTGCTCATTCCCTTCACTTCTAAGACTGTAGAACCTCTAAGAACCTCATGTTTTTTCTTGTTTGTTTGTGAGGGGGGAGAACCTCCAAAAGCCTCATGTTTGTTTTGCAGCTGTAGCAGAATTGTGTGTGCTAGACAAAGGTGATTTCCATATATGCACTACATGAAAACAGAGCTTGTAAATAGTTGACTACATCTGAGTGTCTCGCAAAGCCAGTGCCAGTGGGCACTAGAAAGTCTAACCAGTTTCACACATAATCCTGAAAAGTTCCTTTGGCAGCAGCTGCCATTTTATTTAGAATCAATCAATCTGAAAATATATTTAGATCCTATTCCATAGAGAAAGATAAACAGCATCCATCAAGAAACTGACCAAAATCTTTTCTTCTGTTTATAAGTCTAATTGATGTTGCAATGGGATCAAAGGACAGTGAGGTAAAGAGGCAGACAGAAAAAGATGACGACATCCCAACACCTGGTCTTCAACGTGATAAGCCTAGAAAATTGTTTTGAAAGCCATCTTTTGGTATGGCTTACACTAACCAATTCACAAGGGGCTAATGTGTAAAGCAGAATGCTAATAATTACTTATGGATTGGACATAGCATCTTCACACTCGCCATTCTCTCCGGGTAGAGAATTCTGCATGACAAATAACACCGTTAACCTTCATGGACTCACAGTAAGAAGTGTTCATTGCATCTGGCTCTATAATAGAGATATGTGTGCTATAAGAGCAAGACAAGGTACTATTAGCAGTATTGCATTAATATAATTTTATTAACAAGCATTGAGTGCCTGCTATGTTTATTCACTTATTGTCTTATTTAATTCCATAATAATTGCACGAGTTGTGTGCTTCATAATAAATAAGAACATACTGTCTCATATAATACAAGTGACATGCACTTATGTGTTTTAGCCAAGAAAAGACAAATGTCAGAACTGAGTTTCCTTTGCCAACAAGCTCCTTTCACTATAGCTCTTGCCTTGTGAAAGGCCCCTCTCCTTTTGAAGAGTTTTATTACCTTTTTAATACCTTAATTCCTACATTTCATTATAAATTAGTCTTCCTTTAGCTATGTTTTATTTTTACCTTTGTAGCTGTACATCTTCTAATAGAGCTATATTGTGCATACACTTTCTACTTTTAGCATGAAAAAGATCTGATTTTAAGTGACCTCTAAAAAAAATCTTAAATCTTTCTCATATATTTTAGTTTGATTTTATAATTTCACTCCAGTTATTTTAGTGGTGCTATACTACCATTATGCTTTGACTATCCATCTGCCTGTCCTTCTTCCTTCCTTCCTTCCTTTTTTAATGAACATAATTTTGATAGGAACTTTGGGGTTTTTTTCCCCTCCTCCTTGAGTTTTCTGTGATTACAAAAGCCCCTGAGTGATTTCAATGAACAAAATTTCTGGTAAACAAGTAGAATTTTGTCATATCTCCTATTATATTCTATATTTTACCTTCTACAATACAGGGTATATTCCTGTTGATTAAATCCAACACTTATATTTTATTCATTCTATCAGCATTCTTGTATCATAGTAAGAATGTTTAGTTTATCTGTAATGTAATAGTCAGTTATGAATTTGTAATAACTTATCCTTACTCAGAAATGTCTCCTTAGCCAATTGGTTATTAATTGAGATTCGGCTACTTATATTACCTATTATAAGGAAAAGCAGTTGCATATTAATGGCATGGAGAAAAAACCTCTGGCTAAATATGTTTATAAACATCTTTCCTGCCAACAGATTCATCATGGTTTATAACAAGATTGATGAAATAACATTGAAGTTTTAGGCAACAACAATCTTGAGTTACCCAATAGGAAAACATAGATCTTCCCTGTATCTTTTGCTTTACAATAAGGTAGAGATGATTTCTACTTAAAAATATTTAAAATTGGAATAATATGGCATATTGAGAACAAAAGTCATCTAACTTAATTTTCAAAGAGGATGTTTGTCACACTCAACACAAGTACTTTAGATCACTTTTTGGTTTTCTCTTAATATGTCATTACATCAAATTGTTGATTAATAAGTATGGGGAAATTGCCTAAATAGAGAAGCAAACTACCTGTAGAATAACTTCGTATCAATGAAGTTATGGTGTCTATGTTTACCAAATATGAAATAGCAAGGCAATTTAGCTCCACATATTGCTTTTGTCAGTAAGCCAGCATGCCTGTTTATGATGCAAATGAGATCATTCTTCAAACCAGAAACTATATTCTTTCTGAGTTCTTTTTTGAAGATCTTAGCTGCAAACTGTAGTATATTATTTATTAGTCTGACATTGTATATAACTCGGGTAAAAATTAAGTTTAGTCATTGGCCAAGTGAAAGTAAAAGTTTAAAAACCACAAACAATGGTCTTTTATCAAAGTTACTTTCTTCACATTAATGCTTCATAGTGAGATGATGACTCAACAATATTTTATAGAAATTTGTATTTAAATCCACTTTCTTGAAATGATATCTCAGTTTGTCAAAAAGGAAAAGAAGACATGAAAATTCTTTATGGATGTATCCCTAACTTTAGTCAAACTTGACTTGCTGAAGAGACAGAAAATAAATTGTTTCTTATTAAGAAACAAAAACTAAAAGATAGAGGAGAAAGGGAAGGAGCAAAAGAAAGTGACTCCACTAAGAAATACATGGAGACTATGCTACAAAGTAGTCACAATCAGGTACCTGCCTTTCAAATATTCTTCCCAATCCTTCATCTCCCTCTGATTCATTTCTGAAGTACTCCTAGTGGATAAAGGTGTAGTTGTACAGTGTTCCCTTACACACTTTGATTAATGATGGACATTTTTTTTTTTGCGGTACTGGGATTGAATCTAGAAGCATTCTACCTCTGAGCTACACCCTAGTCCTATTTTTTTATTCTTTATTTTGAAGCCAGGTCTCACTAAGTTGGGGAGAGCCTAAGTAGCTGAGGCTGGCCACGAACCCGGATCCTCCGGTCTCAGCCTCCCAAGTACTGGGATTACAAGCATGTGCCACCACGCCCAGCTTAATGATGGACATATTAAAAGAAAGGACACTCAGTTTTCATACATTATATAAAAGGGAACTTTACCTAAACCTTTCAAATCTTTTAAATAAGATTAAACCAATCACAAAACCAGTTTCCTTGTATTTCAGATCAACTCAATTCGTATTTATCTAGTACCATAGGATGCAGGGCACTGAGCTTTACCATAATGTACAGGATATAGGAAGGATACAACCCTGCTCTGAATAGGAAAAAATATAATGAATCTCTCTGAGACCTATTGAGAATCAAATGCCAAAGGTCAGAGGCACACACAGGTAAGGGGCCCCAGCAAGAAGCCAAGTTAGCAAAGCATAGTAGAAGAGAAGCCTATAGAAAAAAGAAATTATCTTTTTGTTATTATAGAAATCAGATTATAGAGCATTTATATATGCTTCCCTTTGGCTGTAAGCAATAGCAAATGCCACACAAAAATAGGTTAAACCATTCCTGATGGCTAAACCATAAGGAAAATACATTTATCTCTAATTACAAGTCCTAAGGTAAGGTGGTTATAGGATTGATTAAGATAGCCACTCAACCCCATTATGAAGGTCATGGTTACTTCAGCTTTTAACTCTGTCATCCTTAAAGCATCAGCCTTCTTTTTCACTAGATTCTCTTCTGATCACAACATGGCTGCAAACAATTTCAAGTACCACATGCAAACATCCCGCAGAGGAGGGACTGGTTCCTCTGTTGTAACTCTTTAAAGTTAGAAAACATTCCCAGAAATTACCCAACAGAGTCCCTCCCCCTGCGTTTTTTGTACTGGAGATTGAACCCAGGGGCATTCTACCTCTGAGTATACCCCCAGCCCTAATATATATATATATTATATATTTTTTTAAATTTTCAAACAGGATCTCACTAAGTTGCTGAGGGTCTTGTTAAGTTGCTGATTCTAGCCTCAAATCTACAATCCTCCTGTCTCAGCCTCCCAAGTACTGGGATTACAGGCATGTGCCACCACACCTGACCAAGGAGTTCCTGTTAAATTGGATCATATGCCAGTCCTAAACCAACCATTAGCAAAGAAAACCAGGTTACCGTAATTGGCACAAAGAGAAATAATATTGCCCATGAGATGAGAATGAAATGTTCTCCCTAGAGCAATAGTTGTCTGAAAAGCTTGTTTTTTTTTCTTAAATTGTAAGGAAGAAATAGCTGTTAGGTAAGCAACCCATATTCAATTTTGTTTGTTGTTATTTTGTAAATCGTGGATACTGTTTATTCATGCCTCATGTGCTCAAGTTAATGCACTGGCACACAGTAGAAGGTAGAATTTGGGAAAGTAAGCCAAATCACCACTTTTTACATTTAGCATATAAACTTCATCTTCGGGCCCTGTTGTACATGGGGTTTCTGAGTGGTTCTCTCGATGGTTTTCTCTGTGGCAGGCTCTCAGTACAGTCTTCCCATAGTCATTCCTACTGCAGCATACATCACACTGGATTGTAACCATTCTATGTGCACAGCTGTACCCCTGTGCATTCAGATGCGGAATGAACTACCTGAGAATTATTCAGAGCACCTAGCATCATGTTAAACACTGTGTAGGCACACAATTTATTCATTCAATCAGCCTTTATCTACTCATTTATTAGTGAGGCAGAATTCCATGGACTCTGGAACAAATCTGTTGCCATTCAATCCTGGATCTACTTACTAGCTCTGTAACCTTTGGCAAGTTTTCTCATCTATAATAGAGAGATAGTAATATTGTCTGACGTGGGGTTTATTTTGTGAGCATTAAATGGGTTTATGTGTTTAAAACACTTATCACAACATCTATCTATGAGGGCTTGATAAGTGCTAGTTCTCTTTATTTATTAATAGACTGTTTCCATCTGGAAGACTGCAGCATTTTCTATCATATTTACCACAATCTGAACTGGCTATGGATCGATTTTAAAGCTTTGCTTCACTGTGTGACAAAACAATGGCAGTTTGAACACAGTTTGATAAAAGAGGGCTCGAGTTGCAGGCTTAGATTTTTCTCTCAAGTGCCTGCAGCTCAGGAACAGCAAGAGTTCCGAGATGAGTTTCAGCAAAGCAATGGAGAATGGAAATTCCAATTTATCTGTAGCTTCTATTGAAAACGTTTTGAGAGCCAATTGGCTTGA
This sequence comes from Glis glis, assembly GCA_004027185.1. Classification (NCBI taxonomy): domain Eukaryota; kingdom Metazoa; phylum Chordata; class Mammalia; order Rodentia; family Gliridae; genus Glis; species Glis glis. The sequence continues at coordinate 36,114 of PVJS01000576.1, read as the reverse complement.
TCTGACTGAACTGTATTTCTTCAGGGACTGCCAAACATATCTAATTTCCTCTTAGTATACAGAAGTTAAAGAGAAGTAACTTCAATTAATATTGTAGAAAATGAGTGTAGTGGTTGAGAACTATGTCACATTGATTCATGAAAGATTTCAATTCCATCTCTAGATTTTCATGTCTGCCTTTCCTATCAAAAAAAAAGTAAAAAGAAGAGAAATTTTGATCCTTACAATACCATTTTAAGGCACTACAAAATACACTTGAAATCTTTCTAATGCATTTGAAAGGGCTATCCTGATATCTTTTCTGGATCATGACCCTGCCATTCTTAAAAAAAATAATCTTGAGATGCCCTTTAAAGCCATAAACATTCTCTAGTATTATGTGAGTTTTTTAAAATGAATATAGTTTTTGAAACTGCAGTGATAAAATATTTTATTAATTGAGAACTGGATAGGTAAGAAATGGGTTATTAGCAAAAACAATATTAAATTCGAGAATCATTATCAAATACCTTTAGAAACATCTCTAATATCCCATATTATTAAGAATCGTATCCTTATGTATAGGAAATTTTCAAGTTTATATAAGACTCTTGATTTTCAGTATCATTATTACAGTAATTCAGTGCTTGGGTTTTGATGTGTTTTGTTTATTTCCATTCTTTCATTCTCTGTAATATTGGTCTGAGGGGGAAAACAATATAGCAATGAATAGAATTCTCACTTGGCTCATGGATTCATTTTTATTTTAGCTAGTTCTTCTGAAATTTATTTTGACTGCAGTTGCTAAATATAATTGTGGTTGATCTGGGAATGAGAAACTAGGTTTGTTCAAAATTTTGTAACGCTTATTAATTTACAATACATTATTTGTAAACAATGCTCATATTTTATCTTAATTCTTTAGCAAATATTTATTTCATATTTCATGGGTTTACTCTAAGAAGCTATTAATTACAAAATTCACTACATTTTATGTACCACTAAGAAAAAAATGTTGACAATTAACATTAAAATGGTTTTAAATCACTTGAATTTTTAGAAAGATAATTCAGATTTATTTACATCAATTTTATTTTGTGCCACTCTTGTGCACACAAAAAAGGTAAATAAAAGCAAAATAGATTGCTTAATGAATTCCTAAAATTCCTCAATTTTGTCCTCTACTCAGAGTTGATGATGCCCATCTTTTTCCACGCACCATTATTCCTTGTGTCATCAAGAGTACTGGGCTAAAGCATGTCTGTCGATATTGCTCTACTAGAGCCTCCAAAATCTTGCAAACTGCTTTAATCTCATTCTGCTGGTTTTTATCATATACGCTGACATAAGGAGACTTCAGACAACAAACAGGATTCAGATCCATTCCTTGGGTTGCCCTTAAACAATTTGTTGACTGGACTGTCTGTGGGAATAACAACCACCTTGAGCATACATAGCAAATAGCAACTCGGTCTGGCAGACAGTGATAGTAAGGTGCCACAGATTATAAGAAAAAAATCCCCATTTCAGAGATATGAAAAATGTCAAAAAATACTGCTAAAGAATGTATCCTGCTGAATGTTTAATCTATCACTCAACTATCAGTCTCCATGCATTTTTCTAAGCCTAGATGATAGGAGCCCCACATCACTCAATATGGACAGTTCTATTAGTCTTCCATGCACATCAGTTAGGAATGCAGAGTAACAGAATTTACCACTTCTGGCTTACAAATTCAAGTGCTCTGGAAACTAACAAATCAAGTGAACCCAGAGACTAGGTTTTATTTCCATTATGCTTTCTTGTATATAAGATGCAGACATACAAATTACCGTGACATATGAGCATCAAATTACCATAAAGTACTGAGCACAGGGCTCAGTAAACACTCATGACATACATCAAGTGCCCAGCATATGATAAATGAAATCTAACTAAAACTGTTGATTGTTCTTCCCTTAAGGAGAAAGAGAGACAGAGACACAGATAGAGAAATAAGAAGACCAGGAGAGGTCTTAGAAAAAACAGAAACAGGAGAATTTTGATGGGGGGAGCAGAGAGAGAGAGATAGAAGGAAAATTAATATGGCTATAGGAGGCTTCGGAGAGACAGGTTGGGAGAGGAGAGAAAGAAGACATATAGAACCTTCTATAGAGCTGGGAACTGGAGAGAACAGCGATGTTTAAAGGGGACTCTTAGGAAATGCAGCTGGTGAGCATGCAGTATTTCTTACTGTCTTCCCACACTCTTCCAAAGACAATCTATCTACCATATCAGTGTCTGTAGTGTGAGCCTTGTGGGATTGGGGAAGAAGAATGGTTCTATTCTCAAAGTAATGCTAAGAAGGCCCACTTATATTCAGTTTGCAAAAGTATTTTACATCCTAGAAAACATACTCTTAAGTAAAATTCTCTCTGCACCTCTGAGGACTCTCATAACTTGATAAATGGGTAAAATCTGGATCTACCTGGATCTATTTTGAAAAAAAGAAGAAAACCCCAGGTGCCTCTGTAGGCTCAGCCACCTGCTGAGCCTCCAGTTGCTCCAAGGTCTGAAAAACAACCTTTCTTCTGCAGCCTTTTCATTAGAACTGCCACCAGAAGTCAGCCCTCCTCTACCATGACAGGGCTGTGTAATCTCCTGCTTCCCTCTTATTTCCCTCAAGAGAATTTATCTGTGTGAACCGAAGAGAAGAGACACCTTGAGCCTGACATTCAAACATCTGCAAACTCGTGGGAGATTTTGATATGCTGCTAGACTTCACTTACTGCCTAAGGATCCTTGGGCATGGAAGGAATTTAAATGAAAGTGTTAACAGTGGTTCTTTTTTTCCCCCAAAAAAATTCTTTCAGAATGGGTGTTAGAGGCCAGATTCCCTGGGAACCTGCTCTGAGTCTGAGGTAGTATATCAGGGAATATGTTCTGTGTAAGGGACTTGAAGGACACAGGTTTGGGTCAAGGGAAAAACTGGCCAAACCCTACAGCATCCTTCAGAGATGATCTAACTGAGGCAAGGGACTGGGCCTCCTCACCAGTCACTCATCCACCAGTCACTCCATGAGGGCTGTCCCTCGGAAAGGGGTTTAACCTGAAGCTGGGCAGCTCCCTTGGGCCACAGGCAATTCTTTCAGAGGGACTCCTTAGCTGTGATCTGTCAGCAGGCAGTGTTCCCCAAAACTGATTCCAAGAAGCTGAAGGCCTCATTCCTGAATGTGGGGGGATTGAGATGGGGGGTGTACATGGCATCCACTTATAGTTGCCACCTACATTATGATAAGGCAAGGCACACTTTGATGAAATAAAAACACCACCTTCTGTTCTTGACCTCTGAATACAGTCTAACACATTCCATAATATCTCCCAGACTATTTTGAATAATTACTCCAAGAGTTATATTCAGTCTAAGGCTTTTGTGCATTAGAATACTTTTGTTTTAGTAACAATATATTTTTTTCAATATTTCTCTGACCTTCTCCTGATTGCTCTTTAATTTTGCATGCTATTGTTACAAAATACAATACTTAAATAGAGGTAGAAATAGTGCTTTCTCTACAAATCATTATGTTTATGCAGGAGAGTAGACTATCTCACTGTATAATCTGAGAAATCTATATCAATTTGTAGATTTAGAGATAGACATAATTAAAGTCCTACTAGGAAGAATAAAAATAAGGGGACAGAGGGAAGTTGTCATGGCAACAAAAAAATCCTGATTTTCCTCATTTTATACCATGAAAGTATTAACCTTTATGATACCTTAAAATTTTTTGTACATTGTATTTTAACCAGTGGCCATTTTGTATAAAATATTTTCTAAATGTGTAGCTGTAGCTTTCATTCTTGGTATTTAGCTTCTTGTTTACATTTTTAAATCTTTTTTTTAAAATCTGGCATTAGGAAATTAAACCTGGTCTACAAGATCCAGGTTTCTCAAGAGGAGAAAAATTTTAAAGAATTTTTTTTTATTGTTGCATGGTAATTATATATTATAGTGAGATTCACAGTGATAGAAACATACATGCACACAGCATTTTTTTATAATTTAAAATAATTCAGGTTTGTAATATATGGAGAATGCACGTATGGGAGAAAGCGAATATTCTACTATAAAGTTAACATTTGTATATCTACTATAAGGTTAACATTTGTATATGTATCATTCCAGCCTCTTTTCTACAAAATAATTTTTTTGAAAAATTGGACATACTATACAATGTCTCATATGAAATGAAAAATGAAAAATTTGCATTTTTCATCTAACACTTCCACATGTTTTCAAGTTAATAGATATTAATCTTTAGGATAATTTAATAGTATCATTTTATAGATTACCATAATTAAAACATCTCTGTTAGGTTATTTATGATAATTCCAATATTATAAAATTACTATAAACATATTTATATTGAATAATTTGTACATCTAAGATTCTTTATCAAGAATTCCTAGAATAAGAATGAGCCCTTTTAAAGATTTTGATATGTTCTGTTTCTTTGCCACCTATAAAATATTGTCCTAGCTCGGCATGGTGGAGCACACTTGTAATCCAAATACTTGGGAGGCTGAGACAGGAGGATAACAAGTTCAAGGATAACCTCAGCAACTTAGTGAGACCCTCAACAACTTAGCAAGAACCTGTTTCAAAATAAAAAATAAAATGGGGCTGAGAGTATAGATCGGAGGTAGACTGCTTCTGGGTTCAATCCCCAGTACCAAAACAAAACAAAATATTTTTTCTGATCTATCCTCCTTAATTATTCAGTTCACTGTACTCTCACCCTCACTTATAATCTATATTTAGCCAGTATTTTAAATTAATGTATGTTATTTCATTGTTATTTTTCTATCTTTTGATAATTTGTGAAATGAAACACTTTTTCTTATTTTTCCTTTTTGTTTTCATAAAGACGGAGGGGATTTGTATTTCTTTGGAAATATTTGTCCACATCCTTTATACTGAACTTTCTTTTAAAAGAGAATTTATTTTTCTATCTAGTAATATTTTTCGGTATATTTCAGGATGTTAAATTCCACATTAACAAACTAAACAACGCTACCTCTAAAATTAAACAATTCATTTCCTGTTAGTAAGATGACTTTGCTTTTTATTTACTGGTAAACAGATTCAAAGAAAGTCATAAATGCATCTTGGATACTAATTTAATTGTTTAACAATACTTAAATGGTATTACTAAATTAGACTAACAGAAGGAACATAAGATCAGACAAAATCTGTGCAATACAGATCAGTTAACTGGTAGAGCCACATCTCAGATTCTTTTGTAAAATAAAATTAAGTTACTTTTCAGAATAATATTGTGAATTGAAAATAGTATACTTAAATAATGATGATTATTGTTTTGACACATAGTAGGTACATAATAAATAATAATAAATAGCATATTTAGTTATTAGTACCACTTAGTATGATTGTATCTTAGCATGCCCTGTTACAGTGGTTTTTCCAAATTGCATGTCTCAAACCATTAGTGAACTCTGAAACTAATGTACAAATTTGGGGGAACAACTAGAATTTTGTAGTAAAAAGTAATTGCAGAGTAAAATTGAATATATTAGGGTTTTTCACACATAGTAAGGGTATCTTTATGTGAAGCTCTTTTCAGTAGATAACATACAGGCAGAGAGATTGTATATACTGGTTCACATTTAAAATGTACTTCTTGAGACTGAGAAAGAAGGGTCACAAGTTTAAGACTAGCATGGGGGGTGTAGCTTAGTGGTAGAATGCTCCTGGATTCAATCCCTAGTACCACAAAAATAAGATAAAATAAAATGAAATGTACTTCTTACTATGGGTTGTATTTTTAAACCACCATATTATTTGATACTTCTCATTGAGTACAAGTACCTTAATACTAGTGGCTAAGACATGTAAGGTAGGTTCAAATCCAGAGTCCACTAATTACTACTGCATGACTTTGAACCAATTGCACAGTCTCCCTCTACCTTAGTTTCCTCATCTATGATATGAGTGAAAATTATACCTATCTCATGGGAGAAATGCAACAACTCTATGCTTTAATATATTTTAACCCCTCAGTAGGTGCTCAATAGCTGTTAGTTATTATTTTATCAAGACTTGAGTAAAATAATTCTTTTTCTGAATAACCAAACAATGCTATATGTACTAAAGAAAACAAAAGACTGTAAAGTCCTCACAGTATCCAGGACTGAATAATCAGCTGGTTTCTAGACACAAAGTGATGTTTCTTGATAAACATCTTATTTTCATAAATATGAACTTTAAAGAACCACATAACTATTCTTAATTTTGTCATTTAGAAGTGATATTATATTTCTTATATCTCAACATATCAAAGAATAAAAATAAAATATTAAGCAATAACTTGTCTTCCTTTGTTAATATATTTGGTCTAATTTCTTATTATACGTTTTATATTTTATAAAGTAACGTTTAATTTCACAGTGGTTTGCACTGAATAAAAAGAGCCTTCTATTTTTTATAATATTTTATTGATTTTTTTAAAAAATCAGAAATGTTAGGGATAATATCTTTCTCTGGTAAGAGTAAAAAGTTTATAACTTTTGCTTTTTTTGTTGAACAACTTCCAAGCATACCTTATGTCTGTAAAAGATGGTTTTTGGTAACTAAGGGCATTTTTTTTTACTTCCTTCAAGCATATTTTCTAAATGTTGACCTTTTGTAGGAAAGGTCTTATTGTTGTTATAGTTTTATATCATTCTAATTATGATTTTTATTTAAAAATAAGCTGAAGTAATACAAAAAAAATACTTAACAATCCCAGTAGCAAAGGACCCATCTCTCTCTGCATACAAAGGCTAAAAACAACCAGATAGATAGTCAGTTGGAGTTAGCAATTGAATGTCAATCGGAACCACCGGCAACATTATCCAACTTCCAGAACTGGACAAAAATTAAGCAGAGAAACAGTTAGACAATATGCCTTTAATTTGATGATGGCACTGTTTTGTTTGGTTATTTCTATTTAATTTAATTATTTCTTTTAAATCCCATAGTAAGCCATAATTTCTTAAATATCCTCAATTATCCTATATAGATAAGGAATAAAGTATCTCATAACTGGTGATTTTGAAGCAGAGGAACAAATTCACTTTTTAAATACTTTCATATTAATATTTCAAATGTGTATATGTAATCTTAGTCTGGCTGATTTGCAGGAAATATAAAAGTTATAACATCACCAATGTCAATAGTTTCATCAAGTGGTGCTGGCGGTGCGCTGGGGCTCCAAATATTTTCAGGGAGACAGGTTCCTGAACTAAACAGAATAGGAAAAAGCTTCTGGGGAGTGAAAAGTTTCCACATTTCAGGAAATTCTGGGCTGCCAAGCACTATCAAAGAAGTAAAGATGGATGGACGGACGGACGGATGGATGGATGGATGGATGGATGGATGGATGAAACTCATATGTCAGGCATTGTGCTAGGCTCTTTGCATTGATTATCTCATTTCCTACTCATAAATTCCTTAACTAGTTGGCCTGATTCTACTCATTTTACAAATAAAAAATGGGAAGAGAAGATCTAAACCTGTATCATTCTGATTGTACCTTTTAGGACTCTTAGTAGCCACCAGTGAAACATTAGAGGCTGAAAAAAGAGAATTAATTAATCAATTATATAATAGGAATGGATTATCTATGTGTATGTATTAACCTCAGGCATGTTCTCCTTGCAAGAGATTCAAAATCTCTGATTTTTAAGATTTTAATAATGCTATGCACCTAAGATTATTTCATTTCAGTTATACTTTGACTAAATATGTAAGTATGCATAATAATTTGCAAAAGGTTTGCATTCTATTAAAATCCTTTATATGTTTGTTGGATATCTCCACTTCTTTACAAATCAAAGGGTCTTTTCCTGCCCATCAAGTTCCCTGTTGTGACTATGAAGTTATTCCTGCCTGGGCCTGTTTACATTTGTCCATTTCTGCCCAAAGTTATGACCAATTTCTCACCAACATAGCCTGAAGTCTAAATCACACAGTGAAATTACATTTTGGGATTGTGGAATATGAGTTTATTTCTATTCCTTTAGAATTCCTTTATTTATGTAACACCTCACATGTGCTACATGGAGAACAATGCAGGAAGGGCAGTATTCAATTTTTCACATTTCAGAAGGCAGATGAATTAAGAGGTCAAATCCGTGTCAAAATTCATTTAGTGACTAGGCCTAGGACTGATGTCGTCAGAATTCAGAACTAAGATGATTTCAGTACTACCTTAGGATTGTTTTTCAGTATTTTGGAGATAAACAAGCACTTAAAATAATTGAATAAATTAATTTAACACAATAATTCCATGATATAATGAACCTAAGTAAATTAAAATAATGAAATAGATGAGCCATGTCTCATCATCAGTGTCTTGATATATGTAGTCAACCATGCCACATTTACGGTGACCTAAAAACATCACCCAGCAAGACATTGAATTATTGATCAGAGCATTGTCTTCAGTAAATGTCAAAAAAAAAAAATACTGGGAAGAAAACTTGCCATCAATAAATGAGACTCCAGGACCATTTTCTGTATAATGTTTGTGATATCTTAGACTATCAATGTTACAAGAGTATTGATATAACCATTGCAAAACACACTAACATTCTGAATGTATGCTATCGCTTATCAATGTTTTCAATACAAATTATCTCTTTTTTTTCTTTTAGGAAATACAAAATTTTTAGAGTATAGAGCATGTGTATTGTCAGCAATTACTTCATACACATTTCAGTAAGAGACGGGTTAGAAGTTAAATCTACACAGCAAGGAATGGACTGTATAAATAACTAATAGAGGTGACAGTTGACAGTATTGTTGGGAGAGAATGCTATTCAGTAACTACGTCTGGTCTTACCCTCTGGGAAAGAACTCTCCACTCACTGTGGTCCCATAAATATTTCATGAGCGAACATAAAGTAATATGCTAATGATAGACTATTTACCCAGTGAGCAGGTGCAACCTCTGATGTGTTTTCATCTCTGGTCCCCCTTTGATGTGGGGTCAGGTGAGCGATTCTGAATTGTTTTTTTTTTTTTTTTTTGCTTCCCTCCCCTCGCAGTTTCTCCTGAAACTAAAATGGTGAGCGAGAGTCATCACGAGGCCCTGGCTGCCCCGCCAGTCACCACTGTGGGGACTGTCCTGCCACATAATGCCACGGAGCCAGCCAGTCCTGGGGAAGGAAAGGAAGATGCCTTTTCTAAGCTGAAGGAGAAATTCATGAATGAGCTGCATAAAATTCCACGTGAGTAGCCTCTGTTGTTTCTTGAGTAAGAATAGTCAAAAATCATCTGACTTCATTGGTTAAAAAAAAGCAAAACTGTTAACATTTTATTTTTCATGTGGTATTTTTCCAATAATAAAATGTAGGAAAACATTGGAAAAATAAAAAATCCCAATAACAAAATAATAATCTCAGAAATGGAATATTCTTATTATCTTTAAATATAGTTTATAAATGACAATCCATCTTATTGTAGATTGTATTTAATGTAGGTAGGCTTTTTTATGTCTGTTTCTCTCAAGAATATGAATACCCATAGCTTATGTTATATATTTTTGGATTTGCATTTATGAAATTATTTTACTGTAAAGATTATTCCTGCTGGGTGTGGTGGCATATGTGTATAATACCAGTACTTGGGAGGCTTAGACAGGAGGATTGCAGGTTCAAAGCCAGCCTTAGCAACTTAGCAAGACCGTAAGCAACCTAGTGAGACCTTGTTTCAAAACAAAAAAAAAAGGGGGCTAGGGGTATAACTCAGAGGTAAAATGCCCCTGGGTTCAATCCCCAGTACCACACAAAAGAAGGGATTATTCCTAAACCATAGCTAATATTTACTTTCCCAGTTCTGTAAGTTTGATTTTCTTTCATTCATCAACATTTTAAAATCTTTTGCCCAATTTTCAAAAAAAAAATTTTGATGTCATCAGGAAATACAAAACCATTACCAAAGTTTATTTGTGTAAGTGTAGCACCAAGTCCAATCAGTAGTATTTACTAGTCTTCGTTTTATTTTTACATTGATGGATTAAATTGCAGTGCATATAACATGATGTTTTAAAGTGTGTGTGTATACATACATAATCTACCATATATATGATATATATATAATCTGCCATATATGGATAGTAGATTATATATGGCAATCAACATATGCATCACATCACATGCTTATCATTTTCATGCTGAGAACACCTTACATTCACTCTCTTTGCATTTTTGAAGACTACAATATATTAACTATAATCACCATGTTGCACAATATATCTCTTCAACTTATTCTTCCTATCTAAATGAAACTTTTATATCCTTTGGACATCTCCTCAACCTGCCCCTCAACCCCTCCACCATGAGTAACTATTATTCTACACTCCTCTAAGATCAACTTTTTTTCTTGATTAAATTAAATTTTAACAGACACATAAAAAGTCAAAAATTATATATATGAATGCAATACTATGTCATGTTTTGATGCATGTATATACATTTTGTAATATTTAAATCAGCTTAGCATATTTCCTCAAACATTTATCATTTCTTTATGTTGAAAACTTTCAAATCCTTTCTTCTAGCTTTTTGAAATTAAATTTTTTCTATAGTCACCCTAATGTTCAATAGCATACCAGCACTTCTATCTAACTGTAACTCAGGACCCATTGATCAATCTTTCCCCACCCTCCCTACCCCTACTCCCCAGCCTCTAGTAACCAATATTCTAGGAAAAACTTTTTTGGATTCCACATATGAGTGAGATCATACAGTATTTGTTCTTCCTGTGCCTGGTTTATTTCATTTTACATAATGTCCTCCAAGTTCATCCACACTGTCACAAATGACAGGATATCCTTCTTATGACTGAATAGTATTCCACAATGTTTACATATCAATTTTTTTTATCCATTCATCCACAATGGAACATAAGGCTGGCTATTTTGAAAAAATGCTGCAATAAACTTGGTATTGATGATCTCTTACTATTTTCATTTCTTTTGATTTTCATTTCACCAGGCTCATACTTGCTTTTTTCTTTTTCATGATAGATGATAGCTCACTGTGGTTTGACTTTGTATTTCCTTGATGATTATTGATGGTGAACCTGTTGACCATGTGTATATCTTCTTTGGAGAAATGTCTATTCAGATCCTTTGTACATTTTTTAACTGAATTATTTTTCTTTTGATTGTGTTCCCTATATTTTATAGATATAAACCCCCATCAGATGTATAGTTTGAAGATATTTTCCCCATTCTATATATTGTATCTTCATTCTGTTGATTTTCTTTTTTTCTCTGAAGAAGCTTTTTAGAATGATGTAATCCCATTTGTCTATTTTTATTATTGTTGCTTATGTTTCGGAGGGTCATAACTGAAAACTCATGACCCAAACTAATGTCATAGAAATTTTCCCCCATGTTTTCTTCTAGTAATCTCATTGGTTTTGGTATCATATTTAAGTCTTTAGTCCATTTTAAGTTGATTTTTTAATCTGGTATAAGATAAGGAACTAATTTCATTCTTCTGCATGTAGAAATCCAGTTTCTCAATACTGTTTATTGAAGAGACTGTCCTTTTCCCATTATGTGTTCTTGGCTACTGTTTCAAAAATTTGTTGGCTATAAATTTTTGGATTTATTTCTGGCTGTCTGTCCCATTGTCTATGTGCCTGTTTTTATGCCTGTGCTACAGTGTTTGGGTTACTATAGCTCTGCTGTATATTTTGAAGTCAGACAGCATGATGTCTCCAGCTTTGTACTTTTTCCCAAGATTGCTTTGGCTATTAGAGTCTTTTGTGGTTCCATATGAATTTCAGGATTGTTTTTCTAGTTCTGTTAACAATGTCATTGATGTATTGATAGGGCTTGTGATGAATCTGCCACTCACTTGGGTAATATAGACATTTTAACAGCATTAATTCTTCCAAACTTTGAACATGGGATATCTTTTCACTTACTTGTGTCATTTTTATTTTTATCAATGTTCTATAGTTTTGAACTTAGAGGTCTTCTACCTCTGGTTAAATTTATTTTGAAGTATTTTCTTTTGTAGCTGTTATAAATAGGATTTTCTTGATTTCTTTTGCAGATAGTTCAATGTTAGTGCATAGGGCCACTACTGATTTTTTATATTGATTTCACATTGTACAACTTTACTGAGTTCATTTATTCTAAAAGTTTCACTAGTGAAGTTTTATGGCTATATATATATATATATATGATTATGGCATATGCAAAAAAGGAAAAAAATTAACTTCTTTTCCAATTTGGATGCTTTTTTAATTTATTTTTATTTATTTTCTTGCCAAATTACTCTGCTTAGCACCTCCAGTATTATATTGAATAAAAGTGATGAGAATAGATAATGCTGGTCTCATAAAATGAGCTCAGAAATATTTCTTCCTCTTCAATTTTCTGAAGAGTTTGAGGAGAATCAGTACTAGTTCATCTTTATATGTTTAAATGTTTGATAGAATTCAGCAGGGATGATGTCATGTTTCCAGTTGTTCTTGATCCGTCTATGCCAGCATGTTTGAAGTAGGAGTTACTTATTTCTATCTTCACAGCCTGGCTTTGTCTGGCTTTGTCTACAGTGCTGAGGGGTAACAGAAACCCAGGGTAGCTGTGTCCAAGGTAGTTGTGGCAGGCATGGTGCTATTACATGCCCACTCTAGTAGCCATGGTGTTGGGACACACTAAAAGCCCTGGGAAGATGTGGCCAGCAAGCACTGGGGCACCCCAGAAGCCCAGTGTCCTATGGCTGGAGTTTCATAGCCAGAAGCCCTGAGCAGCTGCGGTCAAGGAAGCACTGCCAGAGGCCTGGAGCCCAGCATTACCAGTGTGGTTCTAGGGCACCTGAAGCCAGAGGCTGCTGAGAGCTGCCCAGATTTTAGAGTCACCAACATCAGCCAGGCAGTAGTACCTGTCAGAGATTGAGTCTGCTATGCAAGCCTGAATCCTGGGACTGTGTGATTCCTCTTGGTATAGGCGTGGCTCTAAAGGCCAGCTATATGCACTGGCCTGGAATACAGGACTGCAGGGGACTGCCCAGTGCTGGGTCTTACTGTAGCAGGGTCCAAGTCAAAGTCCTGGGCTCACTTTTCTCTCTTTTCCACAAGCCGACAATATCTTTCTCCATGCTGTGGGGCCTGGGATTGGGGAAGGGGTGGTGCACATAATGTAAAACTCTCTTTCCTACCCTCCTCAATGCATCGTGTCTTATTATGATGCTACAACCAGGTATTTTGTTCTCACCTGGTTTCCTTAGCTCTTGTGAAGGTATTTTTCAAATACGGATAGAAGTTCAAATTGATGTTTCTACAGGTGGAACACCATTAGGAAGTCCCACTCTGCCATCTTGTTCTACCCCAATGCCAGGGACATTTAATTTAAAACTTAAACTACAGGTTTGTCTTCTTTGTTAAATTTGAACATTTTCTAAATACTACACATTTTTTCCAGTGCTAGGAACAAAGGTTTGAGCCCTAGACTATATTCTAGTTGGGAGGTGGGAAGTAATAAAGTAATAAAGAGGGAAGTATATATAGTATGTCATGTGGTGATAAATGATGTACGGAAAAACAAAAAGGTATATGGGATAGGGAAGGAAATAAAGGGTAAAGGTTTATTATCTTTAGGACTATCAGGACTGGTTTCCTCATTAAAAACTTGAGGGAAGTGAAGGGGGAAGTTATCATAAAATAGGGCAAAAGTCCTTAGGCAAAAAATCCACCTGGAATATCAATAAACCCCATGTACCAGAAGCAGAATGAGCAAGGTGAAGAGTGGCAGATGAATTTCTATGTAGCAGAAGCCATATCATGTGGGGCCTTGAGGATTATTCTAAGAAGCTCAGAGTTTACCAAGAGCACCCAAATGCTTCTTTGAGCATTTTCCAAAGCAGAGGTGTCCCCTGATCTAATTTTTCAAAGATCATTCTTTCTAGGGTATTGAAAATAGCTTATAGAGGGTCAAGGATTGGAGAGAAAGCAGACTATTAAAATAATCCAGGTGAGATGCTTTCAAACTTTCATTAGACACTGAAAAACAAGAGAAATCACCTTATCCCTCAGTAATTAGAAATGTGTTGATTTGTCCTTCTGCTTTTAACAAATCCATATTCATCTGAGACACACTCTTAGCACAGTGGTCAGTAATTAGCATTCTCAGCAGGAAGATCCATAACAGAAGAGAGATGGTCCAATAGATCGAACCCTGGGATAAGAAATGAAAGATCTCAGTTCCCTTCTTTGCTCTACTGCTGGGCTAATGAACCGAGAACATCAACTCTGGGTACTTTTTCTCTAACTTTGAGGTTGTAATTACCAGGAAGAAAGCAAATGCATATGTTATGGGCACAAACTCTCACTTAAAAAATATTTTATTAAAATATTGGCTGTAAGTGCAATGTGTTAGAAGGAAGCAGAGAAAGCAATGAGTAACACCAGATCAGCTGCATACCCTGCCTTGTCTTCAACACCAGCGCTTTCTCTGCAAGAGTAAATAGTACGAGACATATGGGGTCTCGGTCAACATTCTCACTGACATAATCCAAAATGACTGGCCACACAACTTAGAGCAAGGAAGATTTATTTGCTCCCAGTTTTTGGAGATTTGGGGGTGAGTCCCTGTGAGGCCCGTGTCTGCGGAGCTCAAGGCGTGGCGGTGGGAAGCAGAGAGAGAGAGTGCGCACAAGGCTCTGCTCTCACATCACAGAGGCCGGAAGCAGAGAGAGAGCAGGGGGAGGAGGAAGGATATATAATCCCAAGGGACCCCTCCTTAGTAACCAAATCCCACTTCCAACATTGCTATCTTGTTTCTAAATTCAAACCACCACATACCGCAAGGCCCATAACCATAGGACTGAAATGTTCCCCGAGGATCAGCATAACTCACTCACTCATCTCCTTCAAGTCTTGGCTCAATGTCTTCTTCTTAGGGCTTTCCCACCCACTCTATTTAAAACAGTAGCACCTTTCATCATATCCCCTCTTTCCCAGCATTTCCTGTCCCAACCCTTGTTTTATTTCTTATCATATTACTTAGCACCATCTGAAAAACCATGTCTTTTATTATTTTGTTTTAAATTTCTTTGAATCCCTCCAAAATAATGTAACTTCTATGAGGGCAAATAAGTCGGTCCTTTTTATGAACCGTTGTATTGCCAGTGGTACTTAGAACATGGAAGACACTCAATATAAATTGATGAATGAATGTCACTTTAACTTATATCCTGAACCATCCCTCTTAAACTTGGAGGCTTTCAGAGGCTGCCAAATTAAAGATATTATTAAACCACACGTATTAACTTTCAAACACTAAGGAAAGCATCATTCCAGTGCTTAACTGTTCCTTCAAAAATATAATATTAAAATACCAAAAGAGCAAAATGTATAATGAAAATTTTCTTTGTAACGAAAACTCCTGCATCTTTTGGCCTTTCTCATTTAGAGCCAGCTATTCCCTTATGTATTTCTTCCCTGTTCATTAGTTGGAAAACAATCAATTGGAAAAATTACACATGATGCTCTTTTCTTCTGCCTCACTTGACCAGCCTTATCTTACTTCTTTCCCGGCCATTGCCCCATCCCTGGGTCCCTTTATTAGGTTCTAGAATTCAGCCAGATAATCATTCTTCTCTTCCACAGAGATTTGCTTTTGACCAGCAACCTAACCTAATAGAACACTAGATCTGAGTACCACCTATCGAAAATACTATGTTGCTAGTACTCTCTTTGATGTGGTAGGAAGAACCAAGTAAAATACCTAAAATCTTAAAGTGTGATAGTAAATTGGTGTTAGGGAAAAAACTGTATCATAAATACAGCCATACAGTTTTAATAAAGAGTATGGAACAGTGCATATTTTACACTTTCATTTTAATCTACCACAGTTTTTACTGCCTGTGTAATTGAAATTTCTAATGGGATTTATACACAATGAGCAACACTAAGCAAAAATAAAACAGAGCCCTAAAATCAAATTCTTGTAGGAGCAAATGTTACAAAAAGGTGATCACTTTTTAGCTTAGCATAATATAGTGTGACACTAATGACAGGTAACAAATTAGAATATTAATCGATTTCGGTCTCTGAACTAAATCATGGCTATCTGGCAGATGTGGGGTATTTTTTTTTGCAAAATTGATAGCAAACAGCTTTAGTCTGTCACTTGAAATTCCCACTTGTAAGAAGAGAGGTGTCACAATGGCAGAGAGTGTGCATGTCATTAGTTAGGTAATCTGCACAGTCCAGCATGGAACATATTCAAACCAAATTGCCTGATGATATCATCCATAACACCATAGGGCTTCAAATTTAAAAAAAAGAAAAGAAAAAGAAAGGAAATGGTAAATGCCTAGCATTTTTTATCTTTTAATTCATTCTGCACACTGTTATCTAAATGAAGCAGACAAGGTTTTTCAGAATGTCTCTTTATTTTGCAACTTTGATTTTAATATGACTAGGGCCATGGTTGGTTTGTAAAGCATGAACTCATGTCATCCAAATAGCTGTGATTAAGGCTTTGATATTCATGAGCTTCTTGAAGTAGAGAGCACCTTTCCTTGAGCACAGCAGAAAGCCAAGCAGCCACATCCTGACTCCTAGACCAGAATAAGAGCAAGTGGACTAAGGGTAATTGTGCAATTCATACAGAAATGTTTGGGAGTAGACAGTTTGACTCAGGAATTAAAAACACAAGCTCTGCATGAGTTCAAATCCCAGCTCCACTTCATAGCAGCTATATTGACCATTTCCTCCTATAGAAAGTGAGAAAGAAAATACTCCCCCACCATAGGACTGTGGGGTAAAAGTGTCAAAGTGTGTTAAGTGCTTAGCAGAGTGTCTGGCACACAGTGAGCACTCTTTACATGGTAGCTATTATTAAACTCCATCTATCATTCTAACAAGTCTACTTCTACTTTAGAAAAGCTCTCTATTCAGGTCCGTCACCCAAATTGAGAAAATTCCAGAAATGTTTTCACCAAATATATGTACACTGCATTCCTAAACCTTGCTCCTGTGATGCTCATTCTAGAGAAGGTGAATTCCCTCTTGGTGTTTGCTCATCCCATTATCTCCTCTAATTTTCCTTTTCTTTCATTCTGTAATTTCACTTTCTCATCCCCGTATCCTGCACATATGCTCATGGTTCATGGTACACAGATCAGAAGGTGCCCAGCAAAATTACCTACCTAGTAGGTGCTGAAGAAACACCAGTGTCCTTTTCTCTAAAACTCTCTTCCTTGACCTTACCTCACCCCTCAAGCTGCCATTCTATCTTCTTTCTTCATGTCTCCACCAAAATTAGTAAAAAACATAATCTGATTCCTGACATCCATTTCTTCACCTCCCATGCGCAATTCAACAACTTCTGCTCTGGTTTCCATCCTTCATGTACTATTAAAATTGTTCTCACTAAAGTCACTGGGTACTTCCCGACACATGGCTAGGAAGGCTATTATCAATCTTATTCGATCAGATATTTCTGCATGGTTATCACTCTTGGCCCCCATCATCTGAAAACTCTTGGGATTCCACTCTCCTTTCCTCTTCTTCCTTCCTCTCCTCCTTATTCTCTTCCACTGCCTGGTCCTCCTTTTTCTTTGCCATTTCTTTCCTTTAGTGACAGAGGTCCTTTTTTTCAGGGTGATATTTTTAATCCTAATAAGAAGTACATTCTTCTTATTCTACACACTCTCCCTGGGTGATCCCATTCACTTAGTCATTCAAATAAGAAACCTCACTCTTGTCCTTCCCTCCTTGAACTCTGTGACTGCCTGTTCTCTGCCTGCATTCAAGTCCTGTGAATGCTTGTCCTGAAACATCTCCTGAACCCAGCCAGCACTTTCTTGCTCCAGCATCTTTTCTCATCACTTGGTCTTCCTGGACTCCCACTAAACCTGATACATTTTGTTTATCATTGAACAGCCAGCTCCAGTGTTACCACTGGGATGAGAGGTTTCCTCATTTCCCAAGGCAGGATCATGTGAACTTTCCTCTAATCTTCCAAAGTTCTTTATTCATATCTTTCATTGTCTTGGTTGTCTGGGGATTTCTGCTTGTCTTTCTCACTAGCAGGTAGGTTTTTCCGGGTTAGGGATCATTTCTTACACATCTTTGTATGTCCCATACCTTGATAGTGTCTGACACCAAAGGCCCTAAGTAAAATTGGTATCTGCTGGGCACTGTGTTGGGGTTATACCAAGAGCAAAGCTCTCATTCCAGTGTACAAGTCAGACAAAAGTAAGGTAGCTGTTTTGTTTGAAACTAAATCAACTAATGCTAGAAACAACCATATAGAATATCATATAGCAAAACTTAACATTATACCAAGCAGAGTAGTCCTTGTGCCATACTTGGGGAAACTGAGATCTAGAAAGCAATAGTTTTCAAACCTTTTTAACCAAGGATCCCTTTGTTCAGATGAAATATTATACAAATACTGATAATTATAAGGCAGATCAAGCACATCAGAACTATTGTTGCAAGTCCAAGATGTCTTCCTTACTCATCTCCCCAGGATACTTTGATCAACAGCAAAGACATCTGGCTGTACGGAACACAATTTGAAAGCAGTGGTCTTAACATGTAGTAGGTTGATCAGTGTTAACTTTCATAACAACAGCCACTAAAACAAACAACTACCGTTGAAACTAAACAACTGATAGTTGATATAGTTATTATAAGCAAATATTCATCAACAAAGAAAAATGTAGTCCAATTACTTGGTTTTCCTTCATGTGGCTGCATAATGAAGATGATGTCATTGTCATAGGTCAATGTCATGAACAAAATGTTAATGTCAAGAAATAGAAATTAACTGTAAGAGACAGATGAAAAGAGCCCTTAAGAACATAGAGGATCCATAGCATGTGAACAACAATAATTACTTGTGCATGTATGTCACTGTCAATATGATTTACATTATGATGTGAGACTATAATGCACCAATAAAAGCACATTATAAAAAATAAAAATAAAAACAACAGTAATTACTGTTGTGCTCACCAGTGTTTATTGAGCACTTAGCATGTTTGTCATGTGTTCTGTGAAATAAACTTTCATTAAGCCTTGTAAAAACTCTACCAGGTAAAACAATTGTTATCCCCATTTTATAGATAAGAACCCTGAGGCTTAGTAAGGTGCATGAATTGTCCACATGATGTATATGGTACAGGTTGGAGGTGCAGGGGTATGGCCAGGAAAAAAAAAAATCCAGTTTTATGATTAAGCCTTAAGAGAATATCACAAAAGCTCCAAACACCTCCATCTTCACTCACTACACCTAAGACTGGAGACTACTGGTGTTCTGAGTCCATTCAGAGATATTGGCTGATACTTGATATTCTTTTGATAATTGGAACACATGTTTAGTACAAGTTAGAGTTTCTCATTGCATGATATGGTTTGAAAAGCCAGAAGTTATTTCTCTTGTTTCTGCATTTCTTTCATTGCCCTAACTCAGATAAATTGTCATGTTAAGAACTCTTACTACCTCAGCACTGATAGATTCTATTTCACTGTGCAAATGAACTGTGTATATGACTCAGCATCAGCTTTATCTGTTGACTCGATTCTCACACTTCACAAAAGCATTCACTGAAATGTTAAGTGAAACTATTCATTGTTAACCACTACTAAATAGAAATAGCTATAAGAAAAAGTTATGATTCTGGAGAGTCTTATTCTCAGAGCAAGTGCTTTGCAATGTTGAGTAACTTCAACAAGGCAATGCTGAAGGAATCTATTTGGAACAGAGACATTTAGAGATAATGGTCACAATTCATTACACCACAGTGGAGTGATTGTGATTCATGATTCCATTCAGTAAACATGTATTTAAGTTTAGTTTAGCACATATTATTATCTTATTTAATATATTGTTTTAGTTGAATTCTCATTCAAAATAAAGGAAATATATGTGTGAGTGAATACTGTGTGTGTGTGTGTGTGTGTGTGTGTGTGTGTGTGTGTTAGGAGTTACCATTAAACATTTAATCCTATGACAGAAAGTCTGGTTCACCTAAAGCAGTAGTTCTTAGTAGAGTTGGCACTGCCCCCTACAGGATATACTGGGTGTGTGTTGGGCCATTTTCATTGTGCTAAAAGATGGACATGGGAACAGCTCCTAGCATCTAGAAGACATAGGCCCAGGAGCCTACTCATCTGCAACTTTGGGGACAGTGTGACACAATAAAAAATTGTTCTGCATCCCACACAGATTTCAAGATCCTCATAGGACATTCATATAAAAGGAAGCCGAGAAATCTGAGCTGAGAAATAGAACTATTTTACATATGAATATTAAGTTTTTTTTATTTCTCTTATATTTGCTGAATAGCTTTTATTATAATGTCCACCTAAGCTCTTTGATTTTCTTCTGATGTTTGAAAAACTCTTCTGATTGTCTTCTCTGAATGCAAACATCCTTTTTAGAAGCTGTAAGCATTTGATTATTTCACGGTGCTTTCCACTGCAGTTGAGTCTGAGAATTTTTGTGCTGAAATACAAATCATTTATGATAGATTACTATCTTTTTTAGTTTTCCTTTATATTATAGTTAGCATATACTATTGATTTCTTAAATTATATATGTAAGTAATGTGGTATTATCCATTTATATTCTGAGACAGGAAAAAATATTATGAAATATTTGTTATAAAGTGAAGCATGGATATAATGTTGATTTTAAACAATGCACAATGCAACTCTATCAGCATCCTGTGAGCAATATGGAACCCTAACAAAAGTACCTGCTGCTGATGTATTTCAAAAAGGTTGTTCATATGTGTCTTTGTGGTTTCTTTCTAGGAATTCTATTAACCAGAAAATTCCCAAGAAATCTATGCCTTTAAAATGAACTAGTGCTGAGGGATTTTATAAACTTTCAAGCAGAGGTAATATGGAGTAATGGTAAGCCCATAAAGCTACCAAGTGAATTAAGATCCCACCTAAATTTCACAGCCTTATTTAGCCACATTCTATTAGCATATCAAAGATAGCAAGTAAACACACCTGAAGAAAATAAGGACTGAATAATATTTTGGACCTATATTTAAAATAGTTCAGGAGTTACCTTGCTGAAATACTTTATAAATATACATATATATTTTTAAGTAGTTTTAAAAGTTTATTCCTTACCAAATAGCAGTTAACATTGCAAAATAAGGCCATGTTGTCACTCAGCAAAGCCTGACTACAAAAGCCAAATCTATCAAGAAAACAGTAGACTTGAGAGAAACTGAATGACTACCATTTTCTCCTCACTTTAATGACTACGTTGATCTTTTATTACATTGCTGACCTGTCAGGTTTGTGCCAGTTTCTATTAAATTGGATAAAGAATTTAGGAGCAGAAACCAGAGGGAAATTGTGATGTACCATTATATTTTTAGCACTTAGCTTTATTTTTCTTTGTTTTGATTTTCATTCTTGAGAGTACTATAATAAAAGGATTTAAACTTCATATCTTCTGAACCCACATGCCTCCCTGCCTGTCTTTTGAGTGAACTCAGATAACTTTGAAGTAAAGATTAAGAAAATATTGGCCCATTTAAAGATTTCCTCACTAAGCAATACTTCCATTCAAACTGCTGCCCTAGAGAAATTTTCAAACCACTTGTGCCCTCTCCCTTTTTATCTTTCCTCTTCAGCTGTTTTCATGCATGCAAGTTTTAAAATGAAAGAAAGGAAAGGCAATAATAGATTACAAATAATAAAAATATATTTGACTGATAAATATGCCATTATATGAAAGTAGCATGTACCTGTCCACAAAACCGTGGACAGACCCAGAATCTCAGGGTAATAGACTGTCATTGATTGAGTCATACTGGTAGATTCCTTAAAAATAGAATTTAATTATAATAAGTTCATTTCCTAAGTATTTGGAGCAATTCTTTACAATAAGTCAACTATCGTAGTGAATTTACAACATTGCTGTTATAATCATACCAATATTACTCCCTAAATTCCTCGGTACACTTCAAATGTGTTGTCTATAATTCTGTGTTAATCACCCAGAGACTCTGGCCCAATATGACTGACTAGCTCAGGCCGGGGAGCAGCGCCGGCTCTGAGGAGAGGCTGTAGGCTGTAGAGTGAGGCGGTCTACAGTCTGGACTGTAGAGTTGGTCTGTCTAGGTTCAAAACCCTTGCTCTACCATTACTAGTGTGTGACCTTGGGCAAATCATGTAATCTCTCTGTGAAATAGGAACAATAATAGTACTACTTTCTGTTGAGAAGGTATGAGCAGTGAAGTATTAATATACACAAAGCGCAGCTGGCATTGTCTGGAATATCGTGTCAATCATATTCAAAATGCATTGTTTCTACTGCCTGTTTACATAGAATGTTTATATGTACCAGGCATATACATCCTATGTAAGCTAAGGAGCTGAGTCAAAGCTGTGCTCAGGAAGTCAGAGCACATCATTTTAACATGTTCTGGGCCTCCATAGCACGACAGACTCAGAAGTTTTGGGCCGGAAGGACTTCTAAATTAAAACATCCTAGCAAGACATCGGCAGCCCTGTATGATTCCATTCGGCTCTTGCATATGCTCCAGCCCCTTCTCCAACTCTTCGCCCTCACACGGTTTGCTCCAGCAGGACAGAACCACTTCGGGTTACTGAATTCATTTGCCACAGTGATTCATGCTTCCAGGTCTTCATACAAACTGTCTTCTCTGCCTGAAATTTCTAGTTTGCCACTGTTGGACTTCTCGTTCCCCTTTTGAATTCTCCTCCTCTTTGAAGCTCTTCTTGTCGCCCTGCTACTAAACTCCTAATCTACTATTAATCAGCAGCAGCAATTCTTCCTCTGTTACACATTTGTATGTTGCATATGCTTGTATTTGGTACTGGAGATGAACCCAGTGTACTGGAGATGAACCCAGGGTATTCTAACCCCAGGCTATATCCCCAACCCTTTTTAAATTTTTTTAATTTTGAAACAGGGTCTTGCTAAGTTGCTGAGGCTGGCCTAGAACCTGCAATCCTCCTATCTCAGTCTCCTAGGCACTAGGATTATTGGTATGTGCCACTGCACAGGGGACTACTGGAAATTGGTGAGAGAGGAGCCAGGTGTGGTGGCATATGCTTGTAATCCCAGTACTTGGGAGGCTGAAATAGGAGGATTACAGATTTGAGGTTAACCTCAGCAATTTAGACCCTCAGCAACTTAGTGAGACCTGTTTCAAATTTTAAAAACAAAGAAATAAAAATGGCTTGGTGTGTAGCTCTGAGGTAGAATGCCCCTGGGTTCCATCCCAGTACCAAAAGAAAAAAAAGTGAGAGAGGGCACAATAGTCAAAGTTGACATTCAACATTGAACTAGACCGGAGGTAGGTACCCTCCCATGACCATTTCACTTTGCTCTTGATCACCCCATACTTTACAGTTCGCCTTTCTTTTTTTCCTCTCCTTTTATTTTTTCTCCCTTTCCTGGACCTTTCTATAACATTGTCATCTTCTACTCTCTGTTTTCTTTCCTGTTTGCCTGTGCTGATTAAAAATGGCCTCGTTTGTTTTATCCTCTTGGGCCCGCTGGCAGCCCGGTCTGATTCAGAGTCAAGAGGCAAGCAGCCACCAAATTGGTCCTCCGGGTAAATGATCCTCCCCACAAACATTTATATTCAAGTGGAGATCTAGGATACAGCGCTAGTTTTATCTTTTTAGTTTTAAAAATAATGTGTTGCATTGGAATGCCCAAGAAGCAAGATAAGTTCATTTCATATAACAACTGCTATGTTAACACAGCCCCGTTCCCGTTCCCTGTGCTTTCACTAAGAGAATTCAAAAGATAGCTGGAAATGTTGTTACAGTGGCTTTTCTCGCAATGGATGCTTTGGAGAGGTGTGCTTCGGTGAGTTGCCCTTTATTGGATCCTTGTGTGAATTTCCCTATCTCACCCTATCAGACACACAAAGCCCAGCATTTGCGTCTTTCAGCTACTGTTGTTGCGGATAAGGCCACAACAGTGGTATCACTTGAAGAGGTGCTTCAGCTTGGCCTTGCCAGCCGTCTCCTGCCTATGCTGATTGGAACCGTTCCATGTCACCTCACCTTTCCATGGCTGCTGTCACTCATCCACCTTTCTTTTCCAGATCTGCTAATGTGGCTCTAATGCGATGTACCTGGCTGCCTTCCAGGTCCTCATCAGTAGTGAATCTATTTTGCCATTTTGCATTAAGTAGTCTTAGGCTATAACACCAGTGCTACTGATTGAAAGCCAGGCACTTCCATAAGGGTTTGAGTTTAATAATCTTTCTAAAATTTGAGCACTGCATGATTTCATCGGTACTTCAGTTATAGGAAAGTGTCTAGGCAGTTTCCCACAGTCTGGTCTGCTGCTTCTGTCTTCCAGTAGAGATGTTGCTGGATTCTTTGATTTGGCCATTCACCCAGCGAAGAGACAGTTGGATGTATATACACAGGCATCCTATGTCATGTGCCTTACACTTCCCATACTCTATTCTCAAATTCTCCTCCTTTTGGACTGAGCACACTTAGGATATGCCTCCTTCATTCTTCTATCTCCATGACTTCGTCATAATTCCAGGACTTTCAGTACTATTTTTATAACTTCAATGGTCTCTATTGAACTTCCCACTTTTCTGAACCTTATCGAAGAATGGTTTACATGCAATCAGCTACACCCATTGCACATGTATAGTTAGTTCTGCACATATGACAAATGTATGCACTGAAACCATCACTCCAGAAAAGTGCCTCCAGACCCTCCCCAGTATTTCTGTCCTGTCTGTCATCTCTAGCTTTAGACAATAGTTGATCTGCTTTTTGTCATTATTGTAATTTTTTCAGTGATTCATTAAAATGGAACCATGTGCTGTGTAGTGTTTTGTGTCTGATATCTTTCACTTGGCATAATATTTTTGAGATTCACCCATGTCTTGCAAGTTTCAGTAGTCCATTCCCTTTTATTGCTAAGTACAATTCCATTGTATGGATAGCCACAATTGACTGAGCCATGTATCTCTTGATGGATGTTTTTGTTGTTTCCAGTTTGGGGCCTGGGAGAATAAGAGTAGAAATTCTTGTGCAAGTCTTTGAATGGGCATATGTTTGTTTTCAGTTCTCTTGGAAAGTACTTAGGTATGGAATTATGAGTAGTGCACAATATATTTTACTTTATAAAAAACTGATAAGGTAATTCTATCATTCATATCCCCACCAGTAATATATGAGTGTCTCAGTTCTATATATCCTGCAAGTACTTGGAATTGTCACTCTTTTTCATTTTTGTCATTCCAGTAGGTATATATAGTCTATCATTGTAGTTTTAATATGAAATTTCTCTGGTAATAAAAAATGGATTGTAGACCTAAATGCAGAAGTCAAAACTACTAAACATCTAGAAGGAAACATAGGAGATAATTTCATAATCTTGATGTAGGCAAAGGCTCTCTTGAAAGAACATAAAAAGCATTAAAAATTTGATAAATCGGACTTCTCCAAATGTAAATATTTTTACTTACCTAAATATACCAAAAGTAAAATGCAAAAAAAAAAAAAAGACAATGCAAAGAAGAGTCACAGACTGGGAGTATCCAAGATACATATATCATAAGAAGTTGTTTCCAGAGTATATTTTTTAAAAAACTTCTTACAACTCAATACAAAAATAAGCAAAAGGTTTAGACACTTAATAAAAAAGATATAAATGGATGATAAATTCTTGTAAAGATGTTTCATATTCTCAATAGGAAAATACAAAATAAAACAACAATGAAATGATTTTTAAAGCTCTCTTTTTGATCCATTCATCTGTGCATCGTGCTTGCAATTGAAATTCAGTATATCCAAAATTAACTCACATTCTTGCTCTCTAACAAAACCCACACATGTGGGTTCCTTCTACCCTGACATTCAAAACCTGATTATTCCTACTTTGTGTCTCATGGTCCAGCTAGTTAACAAGTCATATCACCTCATCCTCTATTCTTTCTCTCTCATCTCCATCTCCACTGCTATTTCTCCAGTTTGGGCTCTCATCTATATTACAATAACTAGAGTCTCCTAAGAGATCTTCCCACAACCATTTTTGGCTCATGTCCAGTCCATGGCACATAAATCTTCCAGATGATTCTTCTTGGAGCCCAGCTCAGAACATGCAAGTCCCTTGTTCAGAAACCTTTAATACTTCCCCCTTTTCTGAATTTTCAACTTCCTTTTTTTGGCATGCAAGCCTCTCTATATTCTAGCCCCAACCTACCTTACCAACTTCTATTTTTCTTCTCTTTTTTGGATACCCAGTACTGTGGGTGAACTAACTAGTCACTGTTCCATAGACATATGTTTCCATTTCTTATCTTTTCACTGTAGTCCATGGTGTACTTTCATCTGAAATGCCATCTATATATCCAAGCCTCTCTATCCTAAAAGATTAAGGTTCAATTCAAATGATAGCTCTTCTGTATAAGCTCTTCCTGAATAGCAATATTACTCATATAGTATACTAATCATCTCTACCAAATAGTATTATTATGCTGATATCCTTATTAGACTTTAAGTTCTTAGAAAAGAATGTCAGAGTTTTACCTATTCTTTCATATTCCAGACTATATACTATATATCTTACAATAAGCAGTCATAAAAGTAGAGGGCATCCATGAACATTTTGGTAGTGGGATACAAAATAAAATAATTCATCATTCTTTTAATCTAGTAGGAGAAGCAAGATCTGCATGGAAATAATAACAATGTAAGAATGTGATGCATGCTGAAACTTAAGACAGGTATAGAAGCATCATCAAAGAGTACTTTGGAATCAAGTTGGAGAGGACCATCAGTATCAGGTTAAGAAGTTTAGACTTTATTTAATAGTTCAAGAGGAGTCATTCAAGATATTTAATCATGGAAGTAACATAGTGGTAGTCTTTTCTTGGGAGGGGCAGGGGGGACAGGAGATATTGGAGGTTGAATCCAGGGGCATTCTACCTTCAAATTACACCCCCAGCCCTATTTTATTTTTTATTTTGAAACAGAGCTTCACTAAGTTGCTGAGGGCCTCCCTGAGTTGCATAGTGATCGTCTGGCAGCAGTGTGTAGGTAGGATGGATCCAAGGGGTGAACTTGCAGAGCGGGCAGGCAGGAATGAGGCAATTGAAGGGCACTAGAGTGAGATAATAAAAGCCAAAATTGCCAGGAAAGGAAAGGACAGATGTGACAGGCTGTGTGAATGTACCAGTGACAGGCACCGCAACTGGGGCTGAAGGTGTGAAGGAGAGAAAGAGTGAAAAATAATTCCAGAGAGGCTGAATATTCATTCCAGAATCGTGTCCTTAAAAAGTAGGGTAAGGTAAGGGAGAGATTAGCACTAGAAATTGAGATTTGGAGTGGACCACGTAGGAGTTTAGGTTGTGAACATGGATACTTGTCATAAGTAGTTCTGTGTAGGGGAACAAAAGGGAAAGTGAGCCATAATAGATTCTTAAAACACAAGACTCCTGGGTGAGCTGAGAGGTTAATGAAGAGTTAAGTGAGCTGTGGGAGAGCCGTGGGCAAAGAACAGTGGAGTGTCACAGAAGCTAAGGAAAGAGAGTTTCTGAGAAATATTCAATTCAATCCAAAGAAAATAATTTGACATTTGCTTGATAGTTTGGGGTAAACAAACAAACAAAAAAATGAAATAAGGCATGAAATCTGTTGGCGGGGCAGCAGACATCATCACCATCAACATCTTCCCAGTGCTTAGTACTGGCTCTCATCTTTACATTGAATCAGAAATTGACCAATTATTACTCATAACAACCCTGTTAGGTAGACATTTATGATCCCCATTTTATGGGGAAGTAAAGAGTCTCAAAGGTACTAAGCAAAATAAATTTTAATATTAGAACAAATAAAGTTTTAAAGAGAGGTCCAGGTAATCTAAGTACCAAAGAAGAGGAACTACTCTGGAATGACAGAAGGAGATTTAAAAAAAAAAAATGTAGCTTTAGGTTCTGCCAAGAACCAAAGAATTTATTTGCATAACAAGAAAATTGATAGAAAATCTTTCCAATATCTGAACAAAGTGAGTACCACAGGATTTTGTCATTAACAGTGAGGCTGGTGTCATTAGATTGTAAGATACTTTGAGTGATGTGGTTGGAAAAGAAATAATGGCACCCCATTTTTTTTAGAACTTTTAATGCTTTGCTAAACAGGTCATGCTTTATTCTGAAAACTGTCAGCCTCTGTAGGCTTTCAAGAATAAAGTGTGAACCAACTTAATTTCTTCCTTCTTTGACCATGAAAAGAAAAAATAATTAGATATAGGCATCCAGGCATAGCAAATGCTTCAAGTAGATCATGGAAGATTAGTCCTGAGAAAGTCCATTGGATTTAAAACTCTTCTGTGGCAATGGAAAGCCTCGTTTCATTAGAATCAGAAGTCAATTTGCAGGGTGTGGGGTGAGGAGTTAAGAGATGAGAAGAGAGTAAAAACACAGAGCATGAACTGTTCTCTCCTATCAGAGCACAGAGACAATTACAGCACACACTTAACAGATGAGGGGAAATTGGGTCAGTGTGCAGGTGGTGAATGGAATGAGACGAAAGAAGGTAGATGGCCATTACCATAGACAGAGCTGACTCCTTCCTGGCTAATGCCCAATGCCACCACATACCTATAAACCTGGTGCTATTACTGAGCCCTCGTACTTTTTTTTACAACAGAAGTTGCTTGTGAACCTGGGACAGAAAAAAAAAAAAGTTGGGGACAATCCACTGATACCTTGAGTGTGAAAAATCCTTCCTGGTTCATTCATAGCCCAATTCACTTTGAGACAAAGTGTTACTGAGCTCATGACCAACACCCTTGCACTGTTTTTCCTGCTTGCTTTGATCAGAGCTTCCCTGTCCTTGGGTTCTCCCTAGGCCCCAAGTTTATGGCACTTGCCAATTGTATTCTTCTGTTCTAGCTATTTGTTTTGGTCGTCTAGACTATTCTAAATTCTTTGAGGGCAGAGATGGACATTCTTGTATATGTTTCTCCTATAGAGTAGATACTAAATAATTACCTATTGAACTGAACTAAAAAGACTATGTTTTACTATTATAAATATATTAAAAAGATTGGCTTGCAGAGAAATTTTATATTAGTTCTCTGTTGCTGCATGAAAGTTTACCACAGAGTTAGTGGATTAAAACAGCACACATTTCATAATCTCACAGTTTCTATGGGTAAAGAACCCAGGCACAGTTTAATGAGGTTCACAGCAGAGGATGTAATAAGGTTGCAAAGTGTCAACCAAAGTACAGAAAAGAATCTCTAGGTCTTTTCCAACCTCTTTCTGAATTTTGGCAGAAATTCAGTTCAGGGCAGTTGTTGGACTTAGACCCTCAGTTCTTAAATGTGCCCCTGGAGTAGTCAGTTTATAACAACATGACTGCTGCTTCAAAGCCACAGAACATCTCTCTCACCTCTATTTTCTTTTTTTTTTTTTTTTTTTTTTTTTGGCGGTACCGGGGATTGAACTCAGGGGCATTCTACCTCCGGGCTATACCCCCAGCCCTACTTTTTTATTCTTTATTTTGAAACAGGGTCTCACTAAGTTGCAGAGGGCCTCACTAAGTAGCTGAGGCTGGCTGCGAACCCGGATCCTCCTGTCTCAGCCTCCCAAGTACTGGGATTACAAGCATTGCGCCACCACACCCGGCTTCCCCTCTACTTTCAAATGTGTGAGGACAAATAAAACTCCGGCCAAAGGTACTTTTTCCACAGAGGGTTCCTCCCCTGTGTGTTCATTGGAAAACCAATTGGGGTATGGTGTCTTAGTTGTCATTGAAGGTACCATTTACTGAGTATGCACCTTGTGATACACAGTTATCTCCTTTATTCTTTACAACGACCCCTTGAGGTAGATGCTATCATGACCCCCACTTACATCAAGAAATTGAAGATTAGGGAGATTTATTAGCCATGGTCATTCAACTAAGAAGTAGCAGAGCAGGATGAACAACTAAGCCTGGTGGTTCCAGAACCAAACAAGCTCTCATCCACTATGAGATTCTGTTTCCTCCTCAGAGCCGCCCACAGTAAGACTGTGTGATATACTTTATATGTAATTTATATTGCACTTGTGTGTAATTTGTATGGAACTTATATCAAATACCTAATGTGTAACCTAAACTAACATGTACCTAACTGTTCTCCTAAAATGATTCCTAAAATTTAAGGAGAATAATTTCCCCATTTCTTCATTTTTTTCATAATTTTTTTCTGTATAGCTTGCTAAGTAGAATTTCTTAGATTACTCAAGTACAACCACATTTCAGTGCCAAGCAAAGGCATTTTTTTCAACACTGATGCAATTTTGATGGTAAATTAAGATAGGAATTCTTGTTAGATGCCTTTTATGTTTATTTTTTTATGTTCAAACAAAATCAGTGCGGCAAGAATAAATGTAAGGACTTGCTTAGAAGCAAGGATGGTTAAGGTTGTAGGGGCGCCACAGAAAATCTCATTTCTTTTCTCTGTTTCCAAACTCAAGGATCATGAAGCTTTGTTACTGGAAAGCAGGAGATCTCTAAAGCTAACCACCACCCCACCCCGTCTCCCAGTGCCAAACGGTTGCTTTTAATCATAGGCTTTAATTGAAATATTAATTTCAAACTTCTTAAATGTGCTAAGTATCCTTATCTTAAAAATGGGAACAAAGTTAACAGGGCCATCAAAGAGGAAAAGGCAACATTTAAAATGCAGGTGGCACAAAAAGGAGGGGAGAGGAAATGAGAGAAGGCACAGCAGAGAGAGGGGTGGCAAAATTACACCTAGCACCGCTTGGAATGTGGTATAGATTTTATGACAAAAAAGCACAATCCTGTGTACTCTATCATAAGACAGAAGAAATTGATTATACATTTTACCCAGTCTCACAATGTACTTGCACACCACATTTTCAAATGTGTGAAAACAATTGATCAATTTATCTCGATTCAATTCTGGGCACTTTAAAGTACTGCAGTGAAACACTGTGTACTGATAATTATCGTGGTCTCGGCTCTTTTCCTGATTTAAAATTAAGGTGCCTTTATTAATACTTTCAGCACTATCCTTGGTTTTGCACATTACTGCACCCTCAATATCTTTATGATTTACTAATGCTTTTTTTTCTGTTTGGTCACCTCGGTCCTTGGGAATTTTCCACATGATTTCTTTCAGAGTTTGTTGTTGTTTGCATTTTTCCCTCTTTTGTAGAAACTTGTATTTTCTCTACACTTCTGCAGAAAACATCAGTATCAAATCACAAAGCTAAAAGGATCCATACTATATTAACCCTTTTCACCTAAATTTCCACACATTTCAATTTAATACTTGTTGAGCTAGTGAAACTAAGATTCTAGTTTGACTTTTGAATAAGCTTCTTTTCTAAAATGATTTCTCTCTGTAGTTTCTTTTCTTATATGGCAAGAATGGAAAGAGTCCTTTGAAAGTTATCCTAAAACTTAGTCTGATGAAGTAGGTCGTGGTTACAGCAAGTAAAGGCAATTCCTGGAAACTGTTTTCCCTGAAATGACAACTATTATGGCTGCAAGATTTAGGATGAGCAATGAGTTTCTTGCCAAAGGAATGACTCTAAAATTGTCATAACTCTGTGAAGAAGCCATGCTTTTGAAAATATCACCTTATTTGTTACTTGAAAACTCAAATATAAGTAAATAACATCTAACTTTGCTTTGACTTCATAAACAGAGCATTAAATTTTTGTGCAGATTGTTATAAGAGGTAACATAAGAGAAGAAAATTATAAACATGAAGAATTATGACAAAAAGGAGAAAAATAATGTGGAGAACAATCTTCTGCGATTTTGCCAATTCTTACACTAAAGCAAGCTTTTCTGAGAATCAAATCAGGAGAAATTCTTCAAACCATCTTCTATCACTAATTAAATTCAGCATGATTTCTTACTGACCACGTAGTAGGCTAGACATAAGTGAGATACCAAATAAACATGATGTGGGATTCCTTCCATTGTGGAAGTGTTTGACAGAGTAGTTTAAAAATATCTCATGGAAAGTAAGGCTATAGATCAGTAGACTAACAAAGACCATTTTTATTCTTCAGGAAAGGAAATCAAATCAGCAAATGCAGATATGGCCTGAATGTGGCATAATAGAGAAATGTAGAAAAATCAGGGAGGTTGTAGAAAATCAGTTCCTGCACCATATTATAGAATGCATGTTTAGCATCTAATCATAAGGTATTTTAATATCGATTAGAAAACATCGCTTCTCCTGCTTAAAAATAAAGAGTTATTGAAGATTTTTATTAGGGTTTAATCAGACTACAAACATGATATTTTTTGGATACTATGCAGAAGAAATAATGGAAGATAGATTCTAAGGATCAGAAAACATATCTGTGATCAATTCCAAAAGTTAAGGAAATCTGTGTACAAGATATTTATCTCTTTTCAAATCTGGTACTTTTGTTGTTGTTTTGTTTGTTTTGTGGTGGTGATGCTGAGAATTGAACCCAGGCCCTTGCACAAGGGAGGCAGGCAACTTCCTGCTGAGCTATTCCCCCAGCTGGTGCTTATTTTGGCTCCATTCTTTTATTCGATTTCCCCCTATCCTTCCCCCTATCAGTTCCACATGTATGAATTCTGCACCAATTTTTTTATTCTTCTTTCTTTTTCTAGATTTCTCCCTTTTTTAACTTTTGCCTCTGTCTTTGTCCATTCCTGCTGCTATCAGGAAATACTTGCGATGGGAGAATTTCTAAAGGACATAAATTTACTGCTCATAGTTATAGCAACTAGAAAGTCCAAGATCCAGGCACTAGCAGATTTGGTATCTGATGACCACCCAGTCTTTGCTTCCTGCGTAGCACCTCAAATACTGTGTCCTCACTTAATGAAGAGCAAAGAGGCAAGAGGCAAAAAAAAAAAAAGGTGAATGCTATGTGAAGCCCCTTTTGTGAGGCATTGATCCCATTGCTGATTAAGGCACTTCTAGAAGGAAGGCCTCACTCTTTAACACCATCACAAGGGTGATTAAGTTTCAACTTACAAATGTGGGGGTGAACACATTCACAGCATAGGAGCCTCTGAGGCAATTATCATTAATTCTTTCTAGCGTTATAATCATTTATCTCTTAGGTCAACTACTGTGAGTTCCTAGAAGATTTTGAGATAATGCCTTAGTTTCTTTTTCTTATCCTTATCCAGTGCAATGGCTACAACATCAATATTCAGGATAAGAGTGACAGAGAATTTATTTGTTGGGTGTTAAAAGCATAAAGCAACAGAACTAAAATTGTACAGTTGCCGGAAAGACAAAGAATAAAAGACTTTCAAAGGAGTTTTTTAAATTTATTTAAAAATTTTAAATCTGTCAATAATTCCAAGTGTCATAAGAGGGCAGAAAAAGCAAAGATAATTGAGGGTAGTGGATAATTTATTTTCTGTGACCTTCCAGTGTATGATTTTCATAAAGTAGATAAGTCTTGATGAAAGCATTCAGAAGTCAGAGGTGATCAGGTATCTTTGTACACCTACAGGGAAAGTACATTCTCATTTCTCCCATTTGCCAGTACTTTTGATTCACTGATATAAAAAATTGCAAATCATCTAATAGGTACAACTTATAAGGTAGGGATAGCTTTTCTCATAATTAAAATTTATAATATATTTTTTAAATATTCTTGGCTTAGAACTAACTAATGTACTACTGCGGTATAATGCAAAATTGCACAAGCAAAATCTTTTCTGCACAACTCTTTGCTAGGAGAGAAATAATTTATGGAGAATTATTAAAGACTCCAGGGTTATCAGCATCCCTCCAGCAATTAAAAAGAATGAAAACATCCTTTCACACATGGTAGATTATTTGCATCCACCTACACATTGGCAGTGGATCACTCAACAGTTAATGAGTGCCTGCTGTGTACTAAGCAATCTTGTAGAATATACAGCGATGGTGGTGGGGGAGAGTTACAACACAATAAATGTTCATAGCACAATGACATAGAGACTCAAAAGGCTCACAGTTATACAAGAAAAGGAAAAACAAAAACATTGCAAAGAGTTGAAGAACACTTTCCAGAGCAGGAGACCAAATGGCACAGAAAACAAGAGTAAAAATCTAGGAATGTGCACAGGGAAGGAGGAGCACATGGTGGAAATGTCCTAAGAGACACCGTGTAAGATAAACCTTTTTCTCAAGAAAGTACGTCTGGAATTGGGTTTTCAGAAAATGAAGGTCAATAAAAATCATGCTGTTTCAAAAAATAGCAAAGGGTAGTGAAGGTGGTTAAGTCCAATTTTTAAAGTTCACTGAGGCAGAACTAAGACTATTTGACCACATTAACATCATAGTCCATTTTAATTCAACCTGGGTTACTCTACACTGAAGCTGGTGAACTGGTCACTTAAAGATTGGTGCAAACCCCTTTGGTATGATACCCAGTAGTGGTATAGCTGGATCATATGGTGGATCCATTCCCAGTTTTCTGAGGAATCTACACACTGATCTCCATAGTGGCTGAACTAGTTTGCAATCCTACCAACAGTGTAGAAGAGTCCCAATTTCCCCACATCCTCGCCAGCATTTGTTGTTGTTTGACTTCTTAATGCTTTCCATTCTAATTAGGGTCAGATAAAATCTTAGAGTAGTTTTGATTTGCATCTCCCTGATTGCTAACGATGTTGAACGCTTTTTCATGTATCTATTGGCCATTTGTATCTCTTCTTTCATGAAGTGTCTAGAAAATAAAAGTAATATATGCATACCCATGTTCATAGCAGCACAATTCACAGTGGCCAAATTATGGAACCAACCTAGATGTCCATCAACAGATGAATGGATTACAAAATTATGGGAAATACACACAATGGATTCTACTCAGCAATAAAGAAGAACAAAATAAGCCGGGCGTGATGGCGCACGCTTGTAATCCTAGTACTTTGGGAGGTGGAGACCAGAGGATCCGGGTTCGCAGCCAGCCTCAGCTCTCTCTCTCTCTCTCTCTCTCTCTCTCTCTTCCTCTCTCTCTCTACTTAGTGAGGCCCTCCACAACTTCTTGAGACCTGGTTTCAAAATAAAGTATAAAAAATAGGGCCGGGGGTGTAGCAAGGAGGTAGAACGCCCCTGCGCTCAATCCCCCCTGCGCTCAATCCAGGGTGTACCACACACAAAAAAAAGAAGAACAAAATAACAGCATTTGCAAGAAAATGGAAAGATCTGGAGAACATTATGTTAAGTGAGATTAGCCAATCACAAAAAAAGAAGGGACATATGTTTTCATTAATATGCGCAACCTAGGGAGTAATGGGGACACAAAAGGGACTCCAATGACAACAGAGAACCCTCAGTAGTGCAAGGGAAGGGGGACAAGGGAAGGGGAAGGGCAAGAAAGAAGTGAATCTATGGAATTACTATCATAAACAGTGTGTACATATGAGATTATACCAACATCATTCTCAGTCCTACATGTGTGGGGGGGAGGCTGGGGGGGAGGGACACTAAGAGCTGTGTGCATGTATGTTAACACCAAACTGATACTCATTGTGATGTGAGACTACAATGCACCAATAAAAACAAAAAAAATAAAAATGTATTCATGTACATATGGAGGGAAGGGAAAATGGAAGAAAAAATTCACGAAAGGCTAGCTTAATACAGAATATCATCTCAAAATAAAATCTATATAAGTTCTCAAAAAAAAAAAGATTGGTGCAAACCAATGACATTTCTGAGAAAATACTTAAAGTGAATCCTCCATTAAAGGAGAGTTGAGAACATTATTTTTACATCCAAAAGACAGGATATAATAGTAAATAAAATGAGTGAGATGATGGAGAATAAAACAAAATTAGATTTGCTCAATAATGTAAAAGCCAGAGACCTCTCTTGTCTTCTTGCTTAGAAATCATAGCAATTCAGACACAGAAATGTCAAGAGCATGGGGAAGTATGGTGTTTGTAAATACGAAGAGTTGAGTTTCAAAATGCCAAGGAGAGAAATTTGGCAATGGATATGATGTAAATGAGTAGAAAAGAATACAGAGAAGGACAAATGAATCCATAACTAAAACTAGGAGGAGAGATAGATGGAGTCAAAGACAGAGACAGAGAGACATGAGGAGATGAGGAGA